>JACEEZ010013162.1:77500-102500 GCA_016584305.1 Chionoecetes opilio
TCACCCCCAACCCATTCACTCACCCATTACCCATCACCCCCCACCCATTCACTCACCCATTACCCACCACCCCCCATCCATTCACTCACCCATTATCCATCACCACACACCCATTCACTCACCCATTACCCATCACCCCCATCTATTCCCTCACCCATCACCCATCACCCGCCACCCATTCAGTCACCCATCACCCCACGCCCATTACCCATCACCCCACCCATTCACTCACCCATTACCCATCACCCTACATCAAGGTTTCCTCAATTCTCGCAACCCACTTTTTTTCACAATTCTCGCTAATAGGCTGCTAAAAAAAAAAAAAAAAGTGATCGGATCATCTCATAAATGGGCTTAAAACCTTCCCCTGCTCGAGCCGGTTCCAAAACTGTGCCATATGAGGGGATTCCGCCACAGGGGGCGGCACCTGGAGCGGACACACACACACAGTTTTTTTTTAGTTTAGTTTAATGACTACAAGAAAACAGAATCACATTCATAATTTAAGATTACAGTAAAATATACAATGGTACCTATCATTATACATATAACAACTAGTTGTAGTCCAAGAAGGTTAATCTTACTCCGAAACAAACCCTAACAACTATAATATCATGAACAAACCATTACATTATTGGGTACGATTACAATACACATAATATACTCCGAAAACACACCTTAACAACTACACAACTAATCATACGCCCGCAATATATCATGAACAATCTTGCACATAACATCATTACTAAAATTGCAAAACAAATCATCCAAAGTGTTAAATGTGTAACTATCTTTCAAATATTGAGTCACAGGACAACTCTCCACGACATGCCTCTCCGTCTGGACTGAGCCACACACACACACACGCTCCTCCACAGTAAGGCGGCCACGCCCCCGCCTGTTCCACCGTCCCGTCTCAATAGCCAGTGAATGCCCTGAAACTCTGAACCTCGTGAACGAGACTCTGTGCAGATCATTTACTGTATGTCTTTGTTTATAAACATCATGCACTCTCATCGTAGGATTAATGTCCATATATACATTACATCTCGACGTATCTGACGACAAAATAGCCCTATGTGCATTTCCTACCATTAAGGACATGTCCGTGACTTCATCTCGGGTATATCTATTTATAATCTTGGCAACAGGTGTATTCATTGCAATAGAAATTCTAACAACAAAAGAAAAGGGATCATCCTCCATGCCAGACCTTTCTAGCCATAACCTATGAAAAAATTTGTGCTGTTTATGTTGTAAAAAGTCTGACAAAGTCGGGTACCCCAGTTCAGCATAACAGACAAGATTAGATGTGTTCTTTCTTACCCCTAACAACGCTTTCATAGCCCAGTGGTACAGTTTAATAACAGGTTTCGTGTCGGCACCGAACCACGATTCACATCCATACAAAAGTGACGACGTGAGGGCTGCATCAAACACTCGACGTTTAACGATGAACGGAACACAATTGTTTTTTTCTATAAAAGAAACAAATTTCAAAACTTGGCAGATCTTTACCTTGGCATGTTCTTTCACTGCCGATGAAACAGAGCCATCACATGTAAAGGGGGAACCCAGATATACATAACTGTCACAGTGCTCCACCACTATGTCACCCACACACAGCGGTTCCCTGTCACCAGCCTCACCATTTATGACAAAAAATTTAGTCTTGCCAACATTCACTTTCATACCATACTCATGACAAAAAATGCGCAATACATCCAGTTTATTCATAATACCAGTCCGTGTCGTTGACAATAAAACAGTATCGTCCATTAGCAGTAATATATGTAACCATTGTAGAAAGGGTTCAGGTTGGCTGAACCCTTTGAAAATTCTTTATTTTTTTTATCAATTCATTAACAAATATAGTGAACAAGAAACAAGAGGTAGACAGTCCCTGCCTTACACCTTGCGTAGCCGTGACCACCGCGGAGCCCATGATGCTCTCCGTGACGCGGTACATTGCCATCAGCGCCGCCAACATCACCCTGCCGCAACCTGCTTGCTTCAACACCTCAAACAACTTGTGACGAGGAACAAGATCATATGCCTTGGAGAAATCTATGAAGGCTACAAAAAGTCTAATTTTCTTTCTCCGTGCTACATCTGTCAACAGCCGCAAGGCAACAACATGCTCCAGGCACCCTCTCTGTCTCTGTGCACCAGCCTGCTCCCTATAAGGTGTAAACCAGTGGTAGAGGCGTTCACACAAAACCATGTCATATAGTTTGGTTATTGAATTAGTCACACTAATGCCTCGATAATTACTTGGGTTAAGTCTGTCCCCTTTCTTAAATACTGTAAACAGCTTAGCTCTTGTCCAAGACGTAGGGTATTGACCAGAAAAAAATACGTTATTAAAGAGTGAGACCAGGTTCAGGATCCAGTGCGCAGGGAGCATCGAGAGGACGCCCGGAGTTAGACCGTCAGGCCCACACGCTTTGTCTGGTTTCATTTTTCGGATTTGCAGTTCCACTTCCTGAGGAGTAATTGGATCATCAAGAATGGGGATAGTCAGGTTGGTGTCAATATCAGGATAATTAGTAGCAGCCTGCGTCGGATTAAGTACTGTCTCAAAATGTGTCTTGAATTCCTCATCACTTGGTCGGCTCTCGCCAACACTGCCGCTCACATTTACATTCCCCTTCCAGTCAATCGCTCTCCATACTCTCGAGTCATCTCTATCCTGTAGCAGTCTTTCCCATCTATCCAAATTATTATCACTGTAAATATTGTGACACACACGGTCCTCACTCTTCCTTACACACTCATACAAAACTTCTGTCTCACTATCAGCCATTACATTCACATCACAATTAACAGGTAAAACACATTGCCGCAGGTTATCTTCAAACTCACTTTTAACAATGTTACCATATCTCACGGGCTTCTTACTGAGCTGGGGTCTACTCAGGGAGCGATGAAGCTCCGAATGGTCTCCCAGCGACACCGCCCTACACATAATGTCATCTAAGTCAGTGCCACTATACGAAACAGTCATAACAATCGGGGCATGGTCGGACGGGAGATCATTCCGCTGTATTACTCTGAAATCATGTAGCCCTATATGTTTCAACATGTCAAGCGAGGCAACACAAGTGTCAAGCTCGGATATCCAGTTGTCTTTCTTCTTATGTCTTATTACTTATGAAATGTCTATCAGGGGTCATAAGGTTGTTTACCACCACCAGGTTATTATCTATACATACATTAAATAACGCTTCAGCGTTGTTATTCGTGGCAGTAGTGTCATCATACAACACTGGGTAAGACAAGTCCGAGGTCGAAACAGATTCGGATCGGATACGAGCGGGAAGGTCTCTCACCAAACCCCCGAACCTACAGTTCATGTCCCCTATTACAACAACACCATTGGTCATGTTACTGGAGAGCAATTTCTCTTGAATAGCAGCAAAGGATGCATGAGAAAAATATGAGGAATCACAGGGTGGAATATAACAAAACCCCATCAATACATCCTGTAGCTTCTTAAATTTTAGCCATACTTGATCACCAGTACTTACATCAATAGAATGAATCTGGTTCACTAGACAGTTTTTCACAAACACCACTGTACCACCTCTTCCTGCTGACCCAACCACAGCACTGCAATATGTCACATACCCAGGAAACTCAACTGACAACCCTGTTGTGACCTCATTGAGACATGATATCATATTGACTTAACAGCAGCCTGACAGATTCTCTCTCTAGCTTTGTGTGTACACCATTTATGTTCCAGGATATGATTTTTAGGTCACTTACGAGTACATTACCAGGTTGTCAGAAGCACTGTAGGTTCCAGCTGTCGATCACGACGCCGTCTCGATACAGTTTCCTTTCCCTGGTATTGAAGTGGATGACACAGCCTACGTTCCCTGCTCGTTCCTTCTCAGTCTTTTCAGCGTCGTGAAGCCTCTTCCATTCCTTCCTCACAGCACACACACTTTCGCTTATATTATTATAGATATATATGTATATATATATACATATACATATACATATATATATATATATATATATATATATATATATATATATAATATATATATATATATATATATATATACATAAATATATATATAATAATATATATATATATATATATATATACTATATATATATATATATATATATATATATATATAATATATACTATATATATATATTATATATACATAAATATATATTATTATATATACATATATATATATATATATATATTACATAATATATATATATATATATTACATATATATATATATATATATATATTACATAAATATATATATATATATATATATATATATATATATATAATATATATATATATATATATATATATATATATATATATATATAATATATATATATTACATATATATATATATATATATATACATAGTATATATATATATATATATCATATATATATATTACATATATATTATATATATATAATATATTATTATATATACTATATATATAATTATAATATATTATAAATAATATTACATATATGTATATGTAAGGAACGAGCGCGATTTGAACACAACTCGCTAACCCAAGGATTCCAGGATACAGCGAAGCTGAGATAGTTGGAGGCCGTAAGGGTGATACAAACACAGTCTTAAAACTAGAGGAGATTTACTGGTATCTCGCTCAAACACAAGTAATCACAAGCAAGTATGTACAAACAAGTATTTACAATAAGGTATATACCTTATTGATTTTAATCAACACCTCAAATAGACTCACGCCCCTGCTACCTGGTTCGCAACAGCCTTTTCCGTCAACCATAGGTCGCTGAGCACTGGGCACGGGGACAAACGGCAGAGGGGAAGGGTAGTTGACCTGGGCAGCAGGGGACGTTTAAAGTGTACACAGCAGAGGTGGAGAGAGAGAGCAACTCCCCGTGTTTGCGTCGGGAACTCTTCTGCCGGGACAACCGGCACCAAGCGCTTCGTTACCTCTGCTCCAAACCAGAGAACATAAAAAACATAAGAACATAAGAAATAGGAAGCTACAAGAGGCGCGAGGCCTACACGTGGTAGTTCCTGTCACCAAACAATCCCTACATTCACCTTTCATCCCCAATCCATGAACCTATCCAGCTCCCCTTTAAAGTCCCCAAGGACTAAAGCACTAATACCTGTCTACTGAGACCAATTCCATTTCATACCCTATTGTGAACCAGTTTTTCCCTATTTCCTTTCTAAATCTACGCTTTTCCACTGAATCCGTTACTTCTTTTTCTACCCTGGTTAATAGCCGAAAGAACTTTCCACTTTCCTTTATTAAATCCCTTATCCACTTAAAAACTTTTATCAGATCGCCCCTTACTCTGGGGTCTCTCGAGGAGTGTAATTTAATAACTTCAATCTCCCCCTCATAAATAAATTTAAACGCATCCCTTTTTATCATTTGGTCACCCTTCTCTGCACTTTTCTAACAACACTATATCCATCCTGTAATATGGAGACCAAAACTGAACTGCATAGTCTAGGTGAGGCCTGACTAGAGCCAGATAAAGCTTTAGAATAACTTCCCCCACTTCTACTTTTAACACTTCTGGTAAAATCCTAATACCTATTAGCTCCATTTCTGGCCTCAATACATTTTTTCCTAGGTCGGAGGTCTGGGCTCACCCTCACTCCAAGATCTTTTTCACCTTCTGATCTTTTCGCGATACATTGCTTATGGTGTATCTATTACCAGGATTTTTTCTACCAACATTATAACGCTACATTTATTCAATTAAATTCCATCTGCCATCTGACTGCCCACTCGTTAAGTTTATCTAAGTCTCCCTGCAATATGTTTACGTCAGACTGTGATCCAATAATCCTACCTAACTTAGTATCACAGCAAACTTGCTGATATCACTGCTAATCCCACTATCCCAAATCGTTGATGTAAACAAAAATAGTAATGGGCCCAAAACAGACCCTTGTTGGAACTCCACTTGCACCAGTCCCCATTCAGATTTGGAACCATAAATGTAACCCTTTGTTGCCTATTACTTAGCCAAGCTCTGATCCAATGAAGAACCTTCCCATCTATACCATGAGCCCTAACCTTATTTAAGAGTCGCTCGTGTGGGACTTTGTCAAATGCCTTACTAAAGTCCAGATATATTATATCATAATCCTTATAATTATCTGCCGTCTCATAAACTTTCCTATAAAAAAATCAATAAATTGGTGAAAACATGACCCACCCTTGGGGATCCATGTTGTGAATCATTGACAAAAATATGTTTATTTAAGTGCTCTCTAATGTTTTTTGCAATAATAGATTCCAATAATTTTACCCACCACTGATGTTAGACTTAAAGGGTCGAAATTTGACTTTAGTCCTCTGTCTTCCTTCTTAAATATGGGAACAACATTTCCTTTCCTCCACAATAATGGCACATCGCCTATCTCAACCGATTTCCTAAAATGTGCACTAACGCCCCACTAACAACCTCCTTGCATTCCTTTTAAAACCCTGGGTACACTTCATCTGGTCCTGGCGATTTACATTTTTTCATTTTTCTATACCCTCCTCCATCATTTCCCTAGTTATCACAATATCTTTGAGTTTCTCTCATCGCTTCCTTTGAACATCTGTTCACTATCAGGTATCGTCTGTGTATCCTCCTCCGTAAAAACACTTAAGAAATAATTATTTAGAAATTTCCCACACATATCCTCATCCGTATTTAAGACCTCACCCTGTCCTGGGCCTTAACGGCCCAACTAATTCCCTTGTCTTTGTTTTATAAACCTGATAGAACCCCTTTGGGTCCCTTTTCGCCTGTTCTGCTACTTTAATCTCATAATTGTTCTTAGCAACTCGAGTTAAATTTCTTCACTGTCCTCGCCATCATGTTATACTGTTCTTTGTTTACCAATCCTGCCTTGAACCTTAAATAAATGTTTCTTTTTACTCCAATGTTGTGTTTTAAAATTGGTGGTCATCTATTTTGGACACTCTTTCTGGACCTTATTTCCCTATAAGGAATATTTCTTTTCTGTCCGTCAATTATATTCCTTACAAATGAGGTATAATCCTCCTCGGCTCCGACCTCACTTCCCCTTCTAACCTCTCTAATTCCCTCCTCAGCCCTGCCCCTCATTTCCTGTCTAACCGCTCTAATTATCTCCTCAGCCTCGACCTCACTACCATATCTGACCGCGCCAATTACCCCAGGTGCCTTCCTAATCCTTCATAATTGGCCTTTCCAGCTGTCACCCTCTTTCCAGGGGGTGTTGATCTTGGAGGAAGTATGAGTGGAGACGCCCTCAGCCGCGCGGCATGTGTTTTTTAAAGTTGAAGCCATTTTCTCCCCCGCCCGCCAAAACTGTTGTGGGAAATGCCCACGCTTTGGGCCCTGACCGAGATACCCACTCTTTTTTTCACTCTTTACACTGTTTGCACTTAATGATATCACGGTGGTGAAATTATACTCCTGTATTACTGCTAACCATATATTACATATCATATTATTGCATATTATTGTATACTAGCCGCAAAGCCCCCTCCGGGCGGACTTTTTGGCTAGCTCCTGCGGAGGGCTATTGGGGGGCCTCGGCCCACCACCTGTGTTTGGTGGGCCTTCGGCCCACCAAACATGGACTCTCCAGATAGCCCCTTCTAACTTTCCTGAAATCATGGATGTAGAAATGTATGTATTCCCCCCACCCCTTCACTCACCCATTAACCATCTCCCCCACCCATTTACTCACCATTACCCATCACCCCCACACCATTTACTCACCCATTACCCCTCACCACACACCCATTCACTCCCCCATTACCCATCACCCCCCACCCATTCCCTCACCCATCACCCACATCCCCCAAACCCCTTCCCCTCACCCATCACCCCACACCCCATTACCATCACCCCACCCATTCACTCACCCTTACCCATCACCCTACATCAAGGCTCCTCAATTAGAGAGAACTGAAACTCGAGAAATGCCAGTGGTCGCTGGCCGTTTCTAAAGGTTGGTCCTACTGTGTTTTGGTGGGGTTTTCAAAAAATTTTGGTTCCCAGATTGCCCTCTAATCCAAAAAATTGTTTTTTGTTTTTTCCCCAATTTTTAAATACCTTAAAATAACTTCATAAAAAAATTAATCAAATTACTCCCTCATACAAACAATATATTTTTACAATATTCCCTAAAATTTTATTTCCATTTTTCTAAACATCCCCCCCCAAAACCTTGTCAAAATACAATAAAAAGCCTTAAAAAGAAAAAAATAAAGAATCCCGTCGGCTTTTCTCAAGGTGGTTATTTTGGGCCCCCCGCCAATTTCAATTAATTTTCAAAAACTTTGATTCACGCTTCAAATTTTCCCCTTGGGTTTCTTCTGTTGTCACAAAAAAAAAATTATGCCCCTTGGATGAAATTAAAACATACTTTTTCTATAATACAAAGTAACATTTTCTCGCCCCTAAAATATAATATTTGGTTTTTTGGTTAAATGTGTTTTCAACTGTTTTCTAAAAATTTCCCTTGGAAAACGCTTAAAATTTATACTTTGGAAACGGGAATAAGCCCAAAATTTTTCTTTGGAAACCCCCCCCCCCTTTTGTAGTTAAAATGAGCGACCAACGGCATTTCGGAGTTGCGTTTCAATTCCCCCCCACTTTTGTTTTCCAATTCTCCATCTGTAAAAAAAAAAAAAAAAAAAGTGATAGATATCTCAAAAGTGGGCTTTATTCCCCTGGTCAACCTGTTCCAAAAAATTGTATTGAGGTGTTTGCGGGGGGGGGGGCCCTTCCAACCAAAACAAAAAAAAAACGGAAAAATTTTTGTTTATTATAAGAAGATATTTTAATTGGGGCCATTTACAATTTATTAAAATATTATACATGCTTTTCATGTCCTTTAAAAACAATTTTTTTAAATTTTTTAAATGGGCTCTAAAAAAATAAATATTTTTATTCATCTTAGTCCATTTGGGGCCCCCTTTAATTTATATTGGGGGTGCGCCGGGCGTTTTTTAAACCACCCAAACAGACAGCCGACAGAACATTGATATTATAGGGGGATTTTGCATATTTTTTCAATTGGGCGCTCCCTAAAATCTACAGGACAAATGCCCAAATTTTTTTAAAATAGTTAAAACTTTTTAATTTATCCAGCCCCACTCTCCCTAATTTTTTTTCCCCCCCCCCCCCCCCCCCCCCCGGGTTTGGAACACTCCTGGGGGCCGTAAATTCCTTATTTTTGCTTTTTATTAAAATGGGGTCATCTACATTTTAAAAATGGGAAAACAGCCTCCATTCAAAAGATTTTTGTTTAAACACAAAACCGGTATTTTTACCCGGGGGCACAACCTCTCTCTATTTCCCCTCCCAAAAAATCAACCCTTGGCATTTTATTGCCTTATTCTATATAGCATGCTTCCTTTAATTTTAAAATGTTCACGTACAAAATTCCCTGGGGCGGCTAAAAGGAAAGAGGGAGGAAGGGGGAAAAAAAAAAAGGGGGGGGAAAAGGGAAGGGAGGGGGGGGGAAAAAAGGTCAGGGAAAATTTTGGGGGGGGAGGGGGAAGGAGGGAGGGAGAGAAGGAGGGAAGGAGGGAGGGAGGGGGGGAAAGGGGAGGGAGGAAAGGAAGAGGAGGGAAGGAGGGGGAAAGGGGGGGAGGGGGGGAAAGGAGGGAAGGAGGGAAGAAGGGGAGGGAGGGAGGGAAAGGAAAGGGAGGGAGGGAGGGAGGGAGGGGGGAGAAGGGGGAAAGGAGAAAAGGAGGGGAGGGGGGAAAGGGGAGGGAGGGAGAGAAGGAGGAAGGGAGGGATATGGGAGGGAAGGAAGGAGAGAAGGAGAAGGAGGAAGGAAAGGGCAGTAAATTTTAAGGGGCTGCCTTAGCCCACAACAAGAGGGGGATGACGTTACGACTTCATCCCGCGGGTAAGGCGTCTCCACCCTATACCTCCATGGGTCGATGTTTCATGAGGAAGCAGAGTCGGGATGTAGCGAAGCCCTTTTTAGTGATCAAAACCAGTTTTTCCGAATCCAAACAAAAAACCAGGGGGTGAAAAAAGGAAACTTTTGCCGAACGCCTGCAGGGGTGGTTCGCCTTACAGTATATAATAATATTATATATAATATTTTAAAATATAATATTATAATATAATATATAATATATATATATATATAATATATATATAAATATATTTATATATAATATAAAAAATATAATATTTTTATTTATTTTATAATATTATATTATATATATATATATATAATAAAAATTTATATATATATATATATATTTTTAATATAATATATATATATAATGCTGGATCAGCACCGAACGTTATCATGGGGGAATGGGGCCATCATTCCACCTCACATTCACCCCCCACACATTTTCCACCACAAAACATTAATTTGTTTATTTAAAAAATAAGTTTTTTAACAAAGGGAAAATATAGGCAAGTGCGTGAAAAAAAAATAGGACCGTTTTTTTTTTTTCGTTTTCGCGTGTGCGTGAGTTTCTGTGTTTTTTTTTGGTTTTAAGTAACTTTTAAAATAAACAAAAAAGAAAAAGTGAAAACCATTAACAATGCTGCTGCTGAGTACTCCACAAAAAACTACCCGATAATTATTTTGCTGGTACTTTTTTTCATCATAGGGAGGGCTAAGGGAAAAAAAGGAGGTAAAAAAAAGTCTGCAAGCGTAACGTACTACTTTTACTACTATCATCATTCTAAATAGTTAACAGCAGCCAAAACAACAAAAAAATAGTAAAATGCGAATAAGGGTTAGCAATAAAGATTATAATGTAACAGAAATGATTTAAATTTAAAGAAGTAAAAAAATAAAAAATAATATTGAAAATTTAAAATATAAGAATAAAAATGATAATTAATAATAAAATAAAATAATTAAAATTTAAAATCATATTTATAGAATAATAATATTTAATGATAATAGAACAAAAATGATTAAAATGAATAAAAAATAATAACAGTTGATAAAGATAATGAAAGAACAAAATTTAATTTGGAACTTAAAGGCAGTCTTTCTTGGGTTATTTTACACGACAATAGCTTCGGAGGGTGCCATGAGGCACGCCTTACAATTTGCGTTACAAAAAGAGAAACTCAGGGGAACTGGGATGCCTTCGAAGGTGAAACTAGTCGAGAATATATTAGGCACCCCTTGCCCGATTTTCTTACCCATCGTTAAATACTTGTCGCCCAGTCTACAAATAGTGATAATTAAGAAAATAATGAAAATTATTATAAAAAAAAATAATGTTAAAACAATGAAACGATTTTAAGATTTTTGAAATGAAAATAGTCAATAGAGGGAATGGTCTCATATTTCCGCACAAAATTAAATATTCATGCGCTTCCCGGAATGTAATTGTAATTAAAATTATATAACAGTTTCACTTAGACTGCAGTTTAATTTTTTGTTAAAAGTTTAAGCATTTTAAGATGGAAAAAGGGAAAAAATAACATTTGTAATGCAGGGGGGGAAGGAAGAAAAGTGAATAAAACGAAAAAAATTAGTAAAGAAAAAAGTCACAATAGCGGATGCCTATAAAAAATTTTCGCGGTTAAGAAAGGAAGGAAACAATGGGGGTAAAAATTGACACGTGGGAAATGGATCGTCCCCATCGGGGGAATGGAGTACACGTACAGTATGGGGAGGAAGAAGGGGATAAAAGGGAAAAAAAAGGCAGCTGCTGCATCCGACTGTGCTCGAAAGCAAAAGCTATTTTTTTTCGAAGCAGAAATCCATATGCAACGAAGGATATGTTATAAAAGATCATCTCTTTATACAATTTTCGTTCATACTCGTTTTTTTGAAGGCTCGGTGTAAACGGGGCTGTAAGTTATCGGACTGAGCCCACCGGGCTTAAAAAAAAAAAAACGAGGTTTTTACCAAACGGTTTTTAGTATTGTGTTCCAGCTTGCGAATTTTTTTATCCATGTGGGTTTTTATGTTTGGTATCGCATTTTGGTTATTTTGGTGATGGGTAAAGGGGAGAAGAGATGGGAAGACCGAAATAAAAAGTGGATCGTTGTATAACGCGACATTATTGAAGATCGAGAGGATTTTGTTAACAACAACGATGCAGGGGACAGGGACCGATTTTGGGAAAAGTTTCGAAAAGGGGCCAAGTTCCCGGGAAAAATTTTTTCGGGGGATCCATTTTCCCCAGATAGGTTATTACTTAACAATTTAATTTTTGTTTTATGTAAAAAATCATCGGGTATAGCAGTAGTATATCCTTCTAGCAATTTTTGATAAATTATGGGAAAAAAATATGAAACATTACATCTCACACTAATATAGTTTTTTTATGCACGTGCATGCAAATGCCCAGGAGGGAAAAGGGAAATGTTGAAACAAGCAGAATAAATATTCCTCATTTTGGGGGGGCCAAAAAACACGTTTTTTCCCTTTTTTTGGGGGGGGGGGGGGTGGCCCCAGAGGCCTCCCCAGAACCCGCCGTGGTGGGAAAAAACTGAGGACAAAGTTTTTGATTTTAAAATGGGACGTCGTATTAATTTCTATGTTTGCCTTAATCATGGAAGTAATCACCCCCCATAACTCACGGCGAGAATTTGCGGCATAAATGTCCTAACTATAGAGTCTATGACGCCTTATTATTTCAAAAAGACTACAATAGATACACTTAAGACTTCGGGACTTTTTCAGTCTCCTGCCCCCCCAAAGCCTTTGTATGGTATCATCATGGAAAAAAAGTAAAAAGAAAATACAAATGAAGAAAAAAATTAAATGATACTAAAAAAAACAAAGACTATCAACAATAATAAAACAAAAACAGCACCAGCAACAACACAGTCCCTACATCTACTCAAAAAATTCAAAAAAAAATCACTTTAAAAAATGCAAAACAAAAAAATTTTATTTCAGTACACTCCCCCTTCCCCTCCACACTCCCCCCCTCTATTCCATCCTGGCCGTACTATCCTGAACAAACATATGATGGGCCCTTGAGCAAAAACCCCCCTCCTTCCCTTCGCTGCCACAATAGCGACCCCCGGAAAGGAGTCCAAATGTTCCCTTTAAATAAATACTACCCAAACCCCCACCCTCCATTAAAACTGGTAAAACGTCCCTTTTAAAAGGGAAAGGTGCACTTTCCAAAAGGGCCCAAGGGGGGGGGGGGTGGTTTTTGGTGCCATACTTCGAACACACTCAAGTGGCGAGTTGGTTACTAAACAAAAAATTGAAAAATCTTGATGGTCCAGCGCTGAGGAAAGCCCAAAAACCGATTAAGGGGGGCGGGTTTTTCCCCGTTTTGGTCAAAATTTTTTTATTTAACTGAAAAGTTTACACAAAAAGCTAAGTAATAGATGATACTGTAAAAAAATTTAAAGGGAAAAACAGAAATTTTCGCATAATAATTTTTTTAAAAAATCTGTCACATTTTGGGCTTTTTTAAAAGACAATACTTTATATTCTAGTTTTATTAATATTTTTTTTTTGTTAGTCAAATTTTATCCCCCGAACTAATCTCCGAGAGTTTTTTTTGATAGCTGCAAATATAAAATTTTATATATAATTTTAAAAATATTATATATATATATATTATATATTATATATATATATATATTATATAATAATATATATTATATATTTATATATATATATATATATATATATATATATATATATATAAAATATATATTAAATATAAGGGGTAACACGAGTTTTTTGCAAATATTGATAAGGTGAAAAGAACGTAATTTTAAACAAAAATATTCTAAACCATTGCTTTGAAGCTTCCTTTGACGTGAGTGAAGTTAGAAAAAAATTTGCGCGGCCATAATTCACCCTGGCAGGCGGTTGCCGCTCGGTGACATTTTGAATGATTTAAAAATAAGGTTTTCTAGAATGGAGATTACTTATCTTATAAAAACACAATTGGTATTAATGGACATGTTATTACTAAATAAGCATCAGAAACGCAGGGCTTTTAAAAAAAAATAGTAAAAAGGCTCAGGATTGTGTCGGGGGGGGTAGGAGGGAAAACCCTGACTCCTGTCGGGGTGAGGCCTCCAGCCTAGTCCCTTTTTCCCCCCCCGCCCCGACGCAATGCCACTTCCTTTTTCAGTATTGTTTTTTACACCCTGCGTTTTCATTTTTCTGCTTTTTTAGTAATAAAAATTCCATTAATACCAATTGGTTGTTTAAGATAATTAGCTCCATTACTAGTAAACATTAGGGTTAAATCATTAAAAAGTCACCCGGGGGCAAACCCCCTGCCATGGGGAAATTTCTGCCGCGTAATTTTTTTAACTTATCCAGTCTAAGGAAGCTTTAAAAAAACATTGGTTATGAATTTTGTGCTTAGAATTAATGTTCTTTTACCCGTATCAATATTTGCAAAACTTGTTAACCCCTTTTATATATAATATATAAAAAAAATTTGGGAAAAATTTTGTTCATTTCTTATTTTGCTCTAGTAATAGTTATTTTTTTACTTTTTAAAAAATTTGCCTCGTGAGATTTTGTCCTTTCATTGTTTTTTTAGGGCAGGGGAAAAAAAATTTTTAAATAGGTTTATTATTTTTTTTGGGGAGTATTTTTTTTTTATAAAAAAAAAAATTGTTTTTGAGTATTCGGCCCTTTTCCCAAAAAAATTTATTGGGA
Organism: Chionoecetes opilio; assembly: GCA_016584305.1. Classification (NCBI taxonomy): domain Eukaryota; kingdom Metazoa; phylum Arthropoda; class Malacostraca; order Decapoda; family Majidae; genus Chionoecetes; species Chionoecetes opilio. Next base: position 92,146 of record JACEEZ010013162.1, read on the forward strand.
GGTAATAATTTTTTTCTTTTTTTCATGTATATTTTTTCTTGTACATCTATTTGAGAGCATTTTTGGACCTGGTTTTCCCCGGTCTTCTGGTGAAAGATACTTTGGGAGATGGCGCGCTAACACGCCCAGAAGGGGGCGACGAGCGGCGGGGGGGGTTCCAACTAGTCTATTTTTTTCCAAATTTGTGATTTTCGAAAAATGTAGTTTACCTAGGTTTTTAAACCCCAGTGATCTTTAGAGCGCTAAACAGAAAAAACGAAATATTTTTTCCGTAGTCTAAAAAAAATTGGAAAAACCCCCCCTTTGGGGTATTGTGTTTTTTCGTTATTGTATTAAAGAAGTAACGTGAAACTTTGAAATCAGAGGGAATTTCGATAAAGGTTTACGTAGGTTGTTCTTCTAGCAAAGACAGTTGGAGCCCGAAACGAACGACATGACGAGAATGTTTTTCATGATAAAAGAAAAAAAAAATTTATTGAAAAGAGAGGGGAGAAAAATACAGGGTTTTTAATCTGACGAGGGGAACATATTAAGATGAAAAAATAAAAGCTTTTTTTTATTTTTTAAATTTATGTTTGTTTGTCTGTTGAAGTGGGGTGCGATATGGGTGCTCGCCACTCGAATGTTCACTGCCCCCTTCTCAGGTTTTCTTTACATCCAAGTCTCGTTTTAAACCCGCTATTGATTCTAAAGTACTTGCCCCCTAACCATTTACAGTTTGTTAAGTTTTATTACCGGGAGGCATAAGAAGGAAGGCTAGGGGAGGGAGAGAATAATGATACAAAAAGAAAAGAAGGGGAAAGCTTTATGCATATTAGGACAAAATAAATTTTTTTTTCATCCGCCCAAAAATGGGTTCCCGGAAGGGGGTTTAAACGGGTTCCCTTTGTTTTTTTTCGACGGGTTAGCAAAAATACATAGGATTTGCATGAAAATTTCACCAGAGGTGGGGCTTTGGGACATTCAAAGGATTAGGGGCGATCCCAATCCCAATCTGGGCCGGAATTTTTTTTAAAGATTCTTGGGGGGGAGGGGGCCCACCGTCAACCCAAAGATTCAGCCCAACACAACCGTCCTCTCACTATCTGTTGGCATGGTTTTTTAAAGCCCCAAACTGGGATTAGAGAAAAATAAACGAATGAAGAGAAAGTAAAAATTTTTCTATATTTTTTTTTTTTTCTATTTTTATATTTTTTTTTGTTTTTCATGTATTTTTTATAAATTGAAATGTTTCCAGCCTTGGCGGAGGTAGCGGTCTGGACGCTCTTGTGTTTTTGTCTTTCTTCGAGTAAAATATGCATTTTTAAAAGCATTTTGTAACATTCTCCAAAAGGAAAAACAGAATAGTTTTGACTTGGAGGAGTGGTGGGGTGTGCCGTAACACACCAAGATATACAATATTTTTTAATTAGTGAAAAAAGGGAAAGTGATAAAAAGTATAAATTTTTATTAAAATAATATATAATATATTTTATATATTAAATAAATATTATATTTTAAAATATATATAATATATATAAAAATATATAAAATTATATATATATATTTATAATATATATATAAATAATATATATTAATATATATATATATAATATTATTAAAATAATATAATATATATATATTATATATAAATATATATATATATAATAATAAATATATATAATAATTTTAACATAAAATATAAAAATATATATATATAATAATATATATAATATATAAATATAAATTATTTAAATTTTATATCTATATATATATAATAATATATATAATAATTATATAATTTTAAATTTAAAATTAATATTTATTTAATTTAAAATATAACTATTTTATTTATTTATAATATATTATATATAATATATATATATAATAATATTATATTAAAAACGTTAATATTATATATATATATAATATTTTATATAATTATAATTAATAATATTATATAAATAATATATATATATATATATATAACGAATTTTTTTTTTTTTCGTTTTATATTCGTTAATATATATTATTTTAATAAATTTTAAACGTATAATATATATTTTTTTTTTTTTTTTAATAAAATTAAACGAAATTGTGTTGTTTGTTGCGTTGGGCCGATGGTGGGTGGGGTAAATGTAGGTTTTGGGTGAAGGGGGAAGGGAAAAAGGGGAATGATGTTTTTTTTTTTTTTGAGGGATTTGGGGTGTGAAAAAAATGGGGTTGGGGGAATTTGGGTTATTTGGGGGGAGGGAATGGGGGGGGGTGGGGTAGGGTGAGTGAAGGGTGGGGGGATTTTTTATTGATTGAGGGAAAAGGGGGGGGTTGGGGAAGGTGTGGGGATTAATGGGTGTGAATGGGTGGGGGGTGAGGGAATGGGTGATGAATGGGGGTTTGGGGAATAAAATACATTTCTACACCCGATTTCAGGAAAATTTGAAGGGGGGACGGAGAGTTGTGTTGGCCACCAAACCCTGGGGCCAAAAGGCCCCAAAGCCCTTGGGGGATAATTTGGGGGAGGGGGGGTTTTTGGGTTGGGGGTGGTAATGGGGGCCCCTTAATAATACATTTTTAACCGTTTCAGGGGAAAAATAAAACTTTGGAGGAATCTTTTTTTCCGAGGGCCCCCCAATTTGCCCCCAAGTACCAAAAGGGCCCCCGGGGGACTTGGGTAGTTTAAAATTTTTAATTATAAGGGTGGGGGGTTGTGGGTTTTTTTTTGGGTGGGGTGTGGGGTGTTAGGTTTGGGGGGAAAAATTAAATTTTTTGGAAAGGGGTTGAAGGGGAAGGGTTTAAGGGTTTGGGATTTTGAATTTTTTCTCTTTTTTTTTTGACCATTACTTTTGGAAAAAAAAAGGGGGTTAGAAGGGCCCATTGGGGTGGGGTTTGGGGGGTGAATTGGGGGATGGAAGGGGTTTGGGGGTGATTTTATAATGGGGGGGATTAGGGAATAATTATTAATTATTTAATTTTTATTAATTTATGGGGGAAAGGGGGATAATTGGGGGGGGATTAATGGGGTTTCGTTTAAAAATAAATTTCATAAAATGATTTTAAATTAAAAATATTTAAATCTTTTTGGGGGCCAAGGCCCCCAAAAAACCCCGAGGGAGAGCAAAAAAACCGCCCGGGGGGGGGCTTTGGGTAGTAAAAATTAACGGAATATTAATATAAAAATTATTTTTATTAATTTAGTTTTTTTTATTTTTTTTATTACTTAATTATACGTATTTATATTTTAAGTTTTTATTATATATTAACGTTTTTATTTAATAAATAATAAAATAATACCCAAATTTTAAAGGAGGGTTTCTTTTGGATTGGAGGGTAAGTCCGGGGAAGCGTTGGTTTGGGTTGGGGGGGGTAAGAAGGCCCCTCAGGTTAGAAGCTTTTTTTGGATGGATTTTTAGCCCCCCAAAGTAAGGAAGGGCAAATTTTTTTTAAGTTATATCTCACCTGCAGATATGTCTTAGCTACAGCCTTGATCAGTACATTAGATGATTACTGACTGGGTCACTGTCTGACATATGATTTTTCAGACTTGAGAAGACAGCCCTACCCTGAAAATCTGACAGGACAAGAGTGGCGATTTTGTGGTAAACATGAGATGTAGACAACTTTGTGTATGAGTTATCACAGCACAACACTCTCACCCTGAATTTCTTCTCACAATGAGGCATATGGCAACTACGTCTCTGGATGGCACTGTTAAATTGCCTTTATTTTTTGCTTTTATTAAAGCATGAGTCTCATCTACATTTTGGAGAACTAAGGCATTACAACAGGCCTCACATCTCAAAGATTTTCTCAGCTTTAAAGCTACAAACCCGGCTATATAGTCTGCTGGCGTAGCGAAGCGCTGCTCGTCTATTTCCCTCCACATAAAAACTCAACCCTTAAAAGTGCACTTCATCACTGTCCCTCTATTCTAGGTGACGTCAGCATGTCTCTCCCATTAATTATTAAAGTGTTCACGTGGACAAAATTCCCTAGGGACGGCTGGAAGGAGGGAGAGAAGGAGAGAAGGAGGGAAGGAGGGAAGGAAGGGAGGGAAGGGAGGAAGGAGGGAAGGAAGGGAAGGAGAGAAGGAGGGAAGGAGAGAAGGATCGAGGGAAGGAGGGATGGGAGGGAAGGAGGAAGGGAGGGAGGGAGAGAAGGAGGGAAGGAGAGGAGGGAGGGAGGGAAGGGAGGGAGGAAGGAGAGAAGGAGGGAAGAGGGAGAAGGAGGGAGGGAGGGAGGAGGGAAGGAGGGAAGAAGGGAGGGAGGGAGGGAAGGAAGGGAGGGAGGGAGGGAGGGAGGAGAGAAGGGGGAGGAGAGAGGAGGGAGGGGGTGAAGGGAGGGAGGGAGAGAAGGAGGAGGAGGGATATGGAGGAAGGAAGGAGAGAGGAGAAGGAGGAAGGAAGCAGTAAAGTTATATGGGCTGCCTTAGCCCACAACAAGATGGCTGACTGACAGTTCACTGACTTCATCCCGCGCGGCTAAGGGCGTCTCCACCCATACTACCTCCATGGTGTCGATGCTTCATGAGGAAGCAGAGGTCGGGATGTAGCGAAGACCTTTATTAGTGATCGAACCAGTCTTTCTCGAATCACGAACAGGAAACCAGGGGGTGAAAGAAGGAACTGTTGCTCGAACGCCTGCAGGTGGTGGTTCGCCTTACAGTATATATATATATTATATATATATATATATATATATATATATATATAATATATATATATATATATATATATATATATATATATATATATATATATATATATAATATATTATAATATATATATATATATATATATATATATATATATATATATATATATATATATATAATATATATATAATATATATATATATATATATATATATATATATATATATAATGCGTGGGATCAGCAGCACGAAAGCGTTATCAATGGTGGAATGGTGGCCATCATTCACACCTCAGCATTCACACCACCACACATTTTCCACCACAACACATTAATTTGATTAATTTCAAAATATTAGTTTTTTAACAAAGGGGAAAATATAGGCAAGTGCGTGAAAAATAATAGGTACCGTTTTTCTTTTTCGTTTTCTGCGTGTGCGTGAGTTTCTGTGTTTGTTTGTGTTTTAAGTAACTAGTACTAATAAACAGAAAATGAGAAAAGATGAGAAACCATTAACAATGCTGCTGCTGATGCTACTACCACATAAACTACCGCGATAATTACTCTTGCTGGTACTTTTTTTCATCATGAGGGACTGGCTAACGGAAAATAAAGGAGGTAACAAAAAGTCTGCAAGCTGTAACGCTACTACTTTTACTACTATCATCATTACTAAATAGTTAATCAGCAGCCACAACAACAACAAAATCAGTAATAATGCGAAATAATGTTAGCAATAAAGATTATAATGATAACAGCAATGATATTAATTAAAGAAGTAAAAATAATAAACAATAATATTGATAATTAAAACTATAATGATAATAATAATGATAATTATAATAATAATAATAATAATAATTATAATTATAATCATATTTATAGCAATAATAATAGTAATGATTATAATAGTAACAATAATGATTATAATGATATAAATAATAATAACAGTTGATAAAGATAATGATAAGAACAAAATTATAATTTTGGAACATTGAAGGCAGTCTTTCTTGGGTTATTTTATTCACGACTAATAGCTTCGGAGCGCGTAGCCATGTATGGCTACGCGCTTACAAGATTTGCGTTACAAAAAGAGAAACTCAGGGGGAACTGGGATGCCTTCTGTAAGGTGAAACTAGTCGAGAATATATTAAGGCAGCCCTTGCCCTGATTTTCTTACCCATCGTTCAATACTTGTCGTACCATGTCTACAAATAGTGATAATTAAGATAATAATGATAAATGTATTGATAATAATAATGTTGATAACAATGATAACGATTTTAATGATATTGATAATGAAAATAGTCAATAGTCATGGAATGGTCTCATATTTACCGCACAAAAATTAAATATTCATGCCTGCGTTCCGGAATGTAATTTGTAATTATAATTATCATAACAGTTTCACTTAGACTGCAGTTTAATTTTTGTTCGAAGTTAAGCATGTAAGATGGTAAAAAGGGAAAAGTAACATTGTGGTAATGCAGGGAGGGAAGGAAGAAAAGTGAATAATAACGAAAGAAATTAGTAAAGTAAAAGTCACAAATAGACGGATGCCTATAAGAAATTATCGCGGTAAGAAAGGATAGAGAACAATGGAGGTGAAAAATTGACACGTGGGAATGGATCGTCCACCATCGTGGGAATGGATGCTACACGTACAGTATGAGGAGAGAATGAAGGGATGGACAGGGAAAGAAAAGAGCATGCTGCTGCATCCCGACTGCTGCCTCGCAAGCACAAGCTACTTTTTTCGAAGCAGTAATCCATATGCAACGAAGGATATGTTATAAAAGATCATCTCTTTATACAATTTTCGCTTCATACTCGTTTTATTGCAAGGCTCGGTGTAAACGAGGCTGTAAGTTGATCGGATCTGAGTCCAGCCGGCTTAAAAAAAAAAAAACGAGGCTTTTACCAAACGGCTTTTAGTATTGTGTTCCCATGCTTGCGAATTTTGTTATCCATGTAGGTTTTCATGCTTGGATATCGCATTTTGGTTATGTTGGTGATGAGGTACAAGGGAGCAAGAGATGGGGAAGACCGAAATAGAAATGTGGATCGATTGTATAACGCATGACATTATTGAAGATCAGAGGAGGATTGTGTTCAACAACAACGAGTGCAGGAGACAGGGACCGATCTTGGGCAAAGTTTCGATAAGGGCCAAGTTACCGGAAAAGTTTTTCGGGGGATCCATATTACCAGATAGGTTAGTCTACTCTAACAATTATAATTATTGTATACTGTAAAAAATCATCTGGTATAGCAGTAGTATATCCTTCTAGCACATTATTGATAAATTATTCGGCAAAAACTATGAAACATTACATCATCATCACATAATATAGATTTTTTATGCACGTGCATGCAAATGTTCCAGGATGGAAAGGAATGTTGAAACAAGCAGTACATAATATATTCCTCATTTTGGGGGGAGCCAAAGAACACGATTTTTCCCTTTTTTTGTGGGGGGGGGGGGGGCGTGGCCCCAGAGGCCTGCCCAGAATCCGCCGGTGGTAGGAAAAACTGAGGACAAAGATTTTGAGTTAAAATGGGACGTGCGTATTATATTTCTATTGTTTGCCTTAATCATGGAAGTAAATCACTCCCCATAACATGCACTGGCGAGACATTTGCGTGCATAAATGTCCTAACTATAGAGTCTATGAGCCGCCATTATTATTGTCACCAAGACTACAATAGATACACTTATAGACTTCAGGACTGTTCAGTCCTCCTGCCTCCCCAAAGCACATTGTCATAGGTATCATCATGGAAATAAAGTAAGAAGATAAATTACAAATGAATGAAGAAAATTAAATGATACTACAATAAACATAAGAGCTATCAACAATAATAACAACAACAACAGCACCAGCAACAACAACAGTACCTACATCTACATGCAATAATATCAACAACAAAATCACTTTAAAAAATAGCAACAACAAAACAATTTATATGCAGTATCACTCCCGCTTCCCCCTCTCACACTGCCCCTCTCTATTCCATCCTGGCCGTACATATCCTGAACAAACATATGATGGCCCCTTGAGCAAAACCCTCCTCCTTCCCTCTCGCTCGCCACAATAGCGACCACGGTAACGGAGTCCAACTGTTCCCTTAAATAAATACTACCAGAGCCCCTACCCTCCATTAAAACTGGTAAATCGTCACCTTTTAAGAGAAGGTGCACTTACCAAAAGGGCCTCAAGGGTTGGTGTTGGTGCCACTACTTCGAACACGACTCAAGTGGCGAGTTGGTTACTAAACAAAAATTAAGAAACTCTTGATGTGTCCAGCGCTAGAGGAGAAGCCCAAACAACCGACTTAAGGGGGGCGTTTCCACGTTGTGGTCAAAATTTTCGTATTGAACTGAAATGTTTACACAATAAGCTAAGTAATAGCATGATATCTGTGAAAAAGTTTGAAGGAAATAGCAGAAGTTTTCGCATAATAATGTTTTTTACAAAAATCTGTCACATTTTGGAACATTTTTGAAACGACAATACTTTATATTCTTAGTTGTATTATATACTTTTTTTGTTTGTCTAGTCAATTTGATCCCTGAACTACATCCTCACGAGAGTTTTTTTAGATAGCTGCATAATATATATATATATATATATATATATATATATATATATATATATATATATATATATATATATATATATATATATATATATATATATATATATATATATATATATATATATATATATATATATATATATATATATATATATATATATATATATATATATACAGGGTGTAACACGAGTTTCTGCAAATATTGATACAGGTGAAAGAACATGTAATTCTAAGCACAAAATATTCTATAACCATATGCTTTTTGAAGCTTCCTTTAGACGTGAGATGAAGTTAGAAAAATTAGCGCGGCCAGTAATTTCACCATGGCAGGCGGTTGCCGCTCGGTGACATTTTGAATGATTTAATCATAAGGTTTACTAGTAATGGAGCATTACATTATCTTATAACAACACAATTGGTATTAATGGACATGTTATTACTAAATAAGCAGTACATGAGAACAGCAGGGCTGTAATAAAAAATACTGTAAAAGGCTACATGGCATTGTGTCAGGGAGGGGTAGGATGGAACACGTGACTCAGCTGATCGGCGTGAGGCCTCGCAGCCTAGTCCCTTCTTCCTCCCCCGCCCCGACGCACTGCCACTTAGCCTTTTACAGTATTGTTTATTACAGCCCTGCTGTTCTCATGTACTGCTTATTTAGTAATAACATGTCCATTAATACCAATTGTGTTGTTATAAGATAATGTAATGCTCCATTACTAGTAAACATTATGATTAAATCATTCAAAATGTCACCGAGCGGCAACCGCCTGCCATGGTGAAATTACTGGCCGCGCTAATTTTTCTAACTTCATCTCACGTCTAAAGGAAGCTTCAAAAAGCATATGGTTATAGAATATTTTGTGCTTAGAATTACATGTTCTTTCACCTGTATCAATATTTGCAGAAACTCGTGTTACACCCTGTATATATATAATATATATACAAAAAATTTGGTAAAAATTTTGTTTCATTTCTATATTTTTGCTCTAGTAATAGTTATTTTTTTACTTATAACTATTTAGCCTCGTGAGATTTTAGTCCTTACATTGTTGTTTTAGGTGCAGCAAAACATTTTGAAATAGGTTCATTAGTTTTTTTGGAGAGTATTTTTTTTATATAAAAAAAACTTGTTTTGAGTATTCGGCCTTTTCCCCAAAAATTCATTGGTAGGTAATAATTTTTTTTCTCTTTTTGTTCATGTATATTTTACATCATGTACATCTATTTGAGAGCATTTTGGCACCTGGTCCCTGGTCTTTCTGGTTGAAAGATACTTCGAGTGAAGATGGCGCGCTAACACGCCGAGAAGGGGTCGACGAGCGGCGGGGGTGGGTTCCAACATAGTCTATTTTTATCCAAATTCGATGAGTTTTCGAGAAAATGTAGTTTACCATAGTGTGTTTTAAAGCCTCAGTGATCTTTAGAGCGCTGAAACAGAAAAACGAAATATTTTTTACCGTAGTCTAAAAAAAATTGGAAACGCCCCCCTTAGGGGTTATTGTGTTTTTTTCGTTATTGTATTAATGATAGTAACGTGAAACTGTTGAATATCAGAGGAGAATTGCCGATATAAAGGTTGTACGTAGGTTGTTCTTACTAGCAGGATGACAGTTGGAGGCACCGAAACGAACGACATGACCGAGAATGTTGCTAATCATGATAAAAGAAAAAAAATATTTATTGAAAAGAGAGGTAGATAATCATACAGGTTGTTAATCTGACAGAGAGAGGAACATATTAAGATGAAAAATAAATATGCCTTTTTTTCAGTTTTATTCATGTTTGTTTGTCTGTTGACGTGGCTGCAGATATGGCTGCTCGTCCACTCGAATGTTCACTGCCATCTGTCTCAGGCTGTCTTTACATCCAAGTCTCGTTGAACACAGACCTATTTGCATTCTAATGTACTTTGCCACCTAATCCATTTACAGTTTCGTTAAGTTTTATTACCGTGGAGGACATAAGAAGGAAGGCTAGGTTAGGGAGAGAGATAATTGATACAAAAAGAAACGAAGGGAATGCTTTATGCATCATTAGGACAAAATATTTTTTTACATCCGCCAATAATGGTTCCGGCAAGGATGTAATCGGTTCCGTTTGTTTGTTTGTCGACAGGATTAC
>JACEEZ010013162.1:105000-109569 GCA_016584305.1 Chionoecetes opilio
AAAAGTCCGCCCGGAGGGCGGCTTTGCGGCTAGTATATATATATATATACGTATATATATATATATAATATATATATATATATATATATATATATATATTATATATATATATATATACGTATATATATATACGTATATATATATATATTACGTATATATATATATATATATATACGTATATATATATATATATATATATATAAATTTTATATATATATATATATATACATATATATATATACTGTGACGAAGGTTCATATTTCCCGCGTATGTGTTGAGAGGTCAAGATGGCCGGGGCAGAGCGTTAGCCCCGCCCCTTTGGAGGAAATATGGGTAACGAGAGGGTTGCCACCCGCCGCCAGATAGGTCACCCATATAAAACAGGTCGTGACCCTTGCCTCGCTCTCCACTCCTGACATTTCCACGCTGTGTCGTGTTGTGTTAGGGGCCGCTGTGTCCCACGTGGGGGGCTTGTGAGTCCTCCTTCTAACCCTTGATACCAGGGTATTGTGAGTATCTTGTGAAGTGTTTTCATCATTATTAGTTCACCGATGTCGGGTGGCTGTATTTACGGAAAGTGAGAGTAGGAGGGAAGTAGGTGATTTTTTTGGGGGGTTTTTGGGGGGGGCCCCCTTTCCCCCCCCCAAAAAATTTTTTAAAACCCCAAAAAATTTTGGGGGAAAGGGGGGGGTTTTTTTTTTCCCCCCAAAAAAAATTTTTTAAAAAAAAAAAGGGGGGTTTTAAAAAAAAAACCCCCCGGGGGGGGTTTGGTGGTGGGGGGGGGGTTTGGGGGGGTTTTGGGGGGGTTAAAAATGGGGGGGGGGGGGGGGGGAAAAAGGGGGGGGGGGGGGGGGGGGGGGTTGGGGGGGGGGGGGGTTTTTTGGGGTTGGGGGGGGGGGGGGGGGCCCCCCCCTTTTTTTTGGGGGGGGGGGTTTTAAAAAAAAAAGGGGGGTTTGGTGGGGGAAAAATTTTTTTTTAAAAAAAGGGGGGGGGGGGCCTTTTTAAATTTTTAAAAAAAAAAAAAATTTTTTTAAAAAAATTTTTTAAATTTTTTTAATTTTTTTTTAAAAAAAAAAAAATTTTTTTAAAAAAAATTTATTTTTTTTAAAAATTTAAAAAAAAATTTTTTAAATTTTTTTTGGGGGTGGGGGTTTTTTCCCCGGGGGTTTTTTTGGGGGGGGTTGGGGGCCCGGGGGGGCCCCCCCCGGGGGAAAATTTTGGGGGGGGGGGGCCCCCCCGGGGTTCCCCCAAAAAAAAGGGCCCTTGGCCCGCCCCCCCCCCCCCCCTTTTTTTTTGGGGGCCCCCCCGGGGGGGTTTGGGCCCCCTTTTCCCCAAAAGGGAATTTTTTTTGGGGGTTTTTTTCCATTTTTTCACGGGGGGGGGGGGGGTTTTGGGGGGGTTTTGGGGGGGGAAAAAGGGGGGTTTTTTTTTAAAATTTTTGGGTTTTTTTTAAAATTTTTTGGAAAAAAAGGGGGGGGAAAAAATTTTTTTTTTGGGTTTTTGTGGGGGGAAAAATTTTTTTTGGGGTTTTTTAAAACCCCAATTTTTTTTGGGGGGGGTTGGGGGGGGGGGGGGGGGGGGGGGTTTTTTTGGGGGGGGGCCGGGGGCCCCCTTTTTTTTTTTTTTTTTTTAAAATTTTTTTTGGGGTTTAAAAAATTTAAAATTTTTTTAAATTTTTTAAAAATTTTTTTTAAATTTTTGAAAATTCCTTTGGGGGGGGGTTTTTTTGGGTGGGGGGGCCCCCCAAAAAAAAAATTTTTAAAAAAAAATTTTAAAAAAAAAAAAATTTTTTTTTTTTTTTTAAAAAAAAAAAAAAAAAATTTTTTTTTTTTTTGGGGAAAAAAAAAATTTTTTTTTTTTTTTCCCCTTCCCCCCCCTTTTTTTTTCCCCTTTTTTTTTGGGGGGAAAATTTTCCCTTTTTTTCCAAGGGGGGTTTTTTTTTAAACCCCCGGGGGGGGGGCTTTGGGGGGGGGGGCCCCAAAAAAAGGGGGGGGGGTTCCGGGGGTTTTTTTCCCCCGGGCCCGGGGGGGGAAAATTTTTGGGGAAAAAAAGGGGGGGGGGGGGGGAAAAAAACCCCCCTTCCGGGGGGGGGGAAAAAAAAAGGGGGGGTTTTTTCCCCCTTTTGGGCCCCCCAAAAAAAAAAATTTTTTTAAAAAGGGGGCCCCCCCTTTTTTTCCCCGGGGGCCCGGGGGGTTTTGGGGGGGGGAAAAAAAGGGGCCCGGGAAAGGGGGTTTTTGGGGGGGGAAAGGGGTTTCCCCCAAAAGGGGGGAAAATTTTTTTTAAAAAAAAAAGGGGGGGCGGGGGGCCCCCCCCGGGGGAAAAAAGGGTTTTTGGGGGGGGTGCTTTCGGGGGGGAAAAAAGGGGGGGAAAAATTTTTTTTTTGGGGGGGGGGGGGGGAAAATTTTTAAGGGGGGGGTTTTTCCCCGGGGGGAAAACCCCCCCCCCCCTTTTTTTTCCCCTTTTTTCCCCCCTTTTTTCCCCCCCCCTCCCCCCCAAAAAAAATTTTTTTTTTTTTTTGTTTTTTTCCCCCCCCCCCTTTTTTTTTGGGGGGGGGAAAAATTTTTGGGGGCCTTTTTTTTCCCCCCCTTTTTTCCCCCGGGGGGGGCCCCTGTTTTCCCCGGGGGTTTTCCCCCCCCCGGGGGGGGGGGGGGGGGGGGGTTTTTCCCCCGGGGGGGGGGGGGGGTTTTTTTGGGGGGAAAAAGGGGGAAAAAGGGGGGGGGCCCGGGGGGAACCCGGGGGGGAATTTTTTAAAAATTTTTTTTGGGGGGGGGGGAAAATTTTTTTTTTGGGGTTTTTAAAAAAAAGGGGGGGGGGGGAAAATTTTGGGGGGAAAATTTAAAAAAACCCCCTTTTTTAAAAAAAATTTTTTAAAAAACCCAAAATAAATTAAAAAAAGCCGAAAATTTTTTTTTGGGTGAAAGGGGTTGGGCCCCCCCGGGGGGGGGGGGGAAAAAAAGGGTTTTTTTTTGGGGAAAACCCGGGGGGTTTTTTTAAAAAACCCCCTTTTTAAAAAAAAAGGGGCCCTTTTTTTAAAAAAAAACCCAGGAAAGGGGGAAAAAAGGGGGGGGGGGGAAGGGGGGGGGGAAGGGGGAAAAAAAGGGGGGAGGAAAAAAAAAAAAAATTTTAAAGGGGTTTTTTTAAAATTTTTTAAAAAATTTTTTTTTTTTTTAAAATTTTTTTTTATTTTATTTTTTCCTTTTTTTAAAAAAATTTTTTTCCTTTTTAAAAAATTTTTTTTAAAAAAGGGGGGGAAAAAATTTTCCCTTTTTAAAAGGGGGGGGGAAAAGGGGGGTAATTTTCCCCCCTTTAAAAATCCCGGGGGGAAAATGTACAGGGGGTTTTTTTTAAAAAAAAACCCCCCCCGGGGGGGTTTTTTTGGGGGGGGGGTTTTGGAAATTTTCCCCCCCCCCTTTTTAAAAACCCCCGGAAAAAAGGGGGGGAAAAAATTTTTTTTTGGGGGAAAAAGGGGCCCCTGGGCCCCCCCCCGGGGGGGGAAAAAAGGGAAACCCCCTTTTTAAAAAAGGGGGGCTTTTGGGGGAAAAAAATTAAAAAAAAAGGGGGGGGTTTTTTGGTTTTTGGGGGGGCCTTTTTTGGGAAAAAGGGGAAAAAAATTTTCCCCCGAGGAAAAAAGGGGGGGGGGTTTTTTTTTTTAAAAGGGGGGGTTTTTTAAAAAAAAAAATTTGGGGGGGGAAAAAAAAAATTAAAAAAAAAAAATTTTTTTTTGAAAATTTCCCAAAAGAATTTTTTAAATTTTTTTGGGGGGGTTCAAAATTTTTTTTTTTTGGGGTAAGGGGGCCGGGGGCTTTGGCCCCCCTTTTGGGGGGGAAAAAATTTCCCCCCCAAAAAAAGGGGCCCCCGGGGCCCTTTTTTTTTTTTTTAAAGGGGTTTTTTTTGGGGGGGGGGGGGTTTTTTTCCCCCCCCGGGGGGGGGAAAAAAAAAAATTTTTTCCCCCCCCCTTTTTTTAAGGGGGGTTTTTTAAAAAAAAAAAAAAAAAAAGGGGGGTTTTTTGGGGGAAAAGGCCCCCCCCCCCCTTTTTTTAAAACCCCCCCCACCCCCCCCCCCAAAACCCCTAAAAAAAACCCCCCCCCCCCGGGGCCCCCCGGGGGGAACCCCCCAAAAAAGGGGGGGGGGGGGAAAAAAAAAAACCCCCCAAAAACCCCAAACCCCCCCCCCCCCCCCCCAAAAAAAAGGGTTAATTTTAAAAAAAAAAAAAAAACCCCCCCAAAAAAACCCCCAAAAAAAACCCCCCCCGGGGGGGAAACCCCCGGGGGGGGAAAAGGCCCCCGGGGTTTTTTTTCCTTAATATAATTTAAAAAAAAAAAAAAAAAAATTTTTTAAAAATTTTAAAAATTTTAAAAAACCCCCCAAAAAAATTTTTTTAAAATTTTTTTTTTTTCCCCAAAAAGGAAAAATTTTTTTTTTAAAAAAAAAAAAAGGTTTTTAAAAAAAAATTTAAAAAAAAAAAAAAATTTTTCTTTTTTTAAAATTTTTTTCCCCCAAAAAACCCCCCCCTTTTTTTTTTTAAAAAAAAAATTTTTTTTTTTGGGGGTTTTTCCTTTTTTTTTTGGT
>JACEEZ010013164.1:0-17500 GCA_016584305.1 Chionoecetes opilio
TAAAATTTTCCCAAATCTCAGTCCTCGCCAAAAACGCATAAACAGACTGTACTGCTTCATCTAGAAAGTCCCCAAAACACCTGGACCTTGGTCTTGACCAGGAGACCTAAAGCCCAAAGGCTTTGCCTCCTCGTGCAGCGCCCAGCCATCCCCAGGACCTCCAGCGATCAGCAAAGATTATGCACATGGCAAAAACAAGATCGTGATCTTGGTGTTGCCGAGGATGTCCACAATCACTTTGTTCCCACCTTCCCCAAATACCCTGTCCATACAGCGTTAAAAAGTGATGGGGCAAGGACGCACCCTTGCCTCATAATGTTTTCCCAAGGAAAGAAGCTGGATCCCCTCCCCCACACTTCACAGCATCTCAGCCCCAAATACGACCCATTACAACCAATAGCCCTTTGCGGAATCCCCGAAGTCGCAAAAGATCCCGAGTGTTTTCCATGCACTGATCAAACGCCTTCTTGAGAAAACCCTGGCGAAAGCATCCCTGTCGAAACTCACGTGGCTTTCCACCAGGACACGAAGCGCTAGGTACGGTCCGTTGTTGACTTACCAGGCGTAAACCCCAGACTGCTGGGTCTCTGATGCTTCACCAATGACTGCGAACCGTGTCAGCAATAGAGGGGCAAGCACCTTCCCCTGGTACGCTGGCAGTGAAATCCGGGAAATTTTTGCAGCCTGACGGCCCCCTTTCCCTTTCCAATGGGGACGACCCCCCCTTTTCCAGTCAGGGGGAAAGGTACCTGTTTGTCAAAAAGGGGGCATCGGACGTTTCCCCCCGCGGATCATGGCCTCCCCCCCACTTAAAGAGCTCCGCACTATAGTAAAACACCAGTGCCTTTTCCACCCCTAATTTTGTACAGCCTCTCTGACTTCTTCAAGTGAGGTTGGGGTTTCGTAAATGGGGGGATCGGCATCCACTGCCCGAAACCCTGGTGTAAGCTGCTCGTTGGAGGGTCCACCGTGAACAACTCCCCAAAAGTACCACCCCAACGACCATTTCCCCCTCCTGTCCGACACGGGGGCGCCCTCTGCTGTTCGAATAGCACTCCCCCGGAAGGAAACTTGGAACGGAGCTTCTTCAAGTTCGGTAGGGGGGTGGAGGCATTAGCATTCAAATGACCCTTGACATCCTCGGGGGAACTCCTGCCTCCCTCTCCTTGCCCTTCCCCAGGAGGGTTCTAGTCCGGCGTGACAGAGCCCTTGCTGGTCCTGGTTCCCAGCCAGACTCCTGGGCCCCCTATGCGCCCAGAAAATTAAAAACATTGTCGCGTGTGCAGTCCAGGTAACGTGGTCTTGATCTTTTTATTTATTTTTTTTTTTTTTTATCTTTTAAAATCTGTTTCTTTTTTTACAGAAAATGGCCAAGGGTTTGTGAGGCTGGTTTTCATTGGGGGCGTAACTGCTTAAGGATTTCCCATATAAATGCAAATTAATAAGACTATGAATCAATCACTTTGGGGGGCATACGCCGGGGGTGCGTCGCCTAAACCCACCCTACATTCCACTCCCGGGGGTCACCACGCGAAAGTCCCCATGCGGCTCCCTTCCCATACCACAATTCCAGACAGGAATATAATTGCCCAGCCACGACCCTTTTGGGGGCGCCCCTTGGGCCTCCTCCACCCGGATTGCTCCTCAGATAAACCGAGGGGAAAAGGTGGGTTTTCAGGGGCGTACCACATCCCCATATAGACAAGTTGGCGCTGACGGACTATTCAGGAAATAGGCCTCGATTCAGTCTCACGGTGTAATTGCTGGTTTGAGCGTAAATCATTCCAGCGATCCGCTGATTCTTCGAAGACATTTATTCCCAAAGGGCATCGTTTCGCCTCTTAAAGTAGCTTTTTATGTCCATGTCTCAAAACCATAAAGAAAGAAGGGATCCAAGCGACTTGAAATCCGGATTTTTGTCCTCCTGCACAGGTACGGAAAATTTCCAAATACGCCTGCAACAAGTCCATAACACCGTGGGCTATGCCAATCCGTGTAAAAAGATTCTTGACGTGACCCGCGTCTTTAGGGAAAAGCGCTCCCAAAAGGTTTTAAAAATTTTCCAAGATCCAATGTCCTCGCCGCACGCATGAACAGCTGTACGTTTATCTAGAAACCCCCCAAAAACACCTGGACCTTGTTTACCAGCTGAGACCGCAAGCCCCAAAGGCTTTGCCTCCTCGTGCAGGCCTCGAGAGCCATTACCGGGCCCTCCGCGACTCGCAAAGTTACTCATCATCGGCAAAAAAAAAGTCATGATTTGATATTACCGGGATGCTCCCAATCACTTTGATCTACAACTTTCCCCAATCCCCCGCCTACAAATGTTAAAAAGGGACGAAAACCCTTGCCTCCCCTTATTCACAGGAAAGAAGCTGATAACCTCCTCCACATTACAGCACTCTCAGCCCCCAGATACAGACCAGTCATAAAACCCAAATAGTCCTTGCGGAATCCTCGAAGTCGAGAAGTCCCAGAGTGACTCACGATGCACTGAATCAAACCCTTCTTGAGATCAACATAGGATGCAAGCATCCCCTGTCAAAACTCACGTTGGCGTTCCCCCGGGACACAAATACTAGGAAACGGTCCGTTGTTGATTCCAGGCGTAAACCCAGACTGTTAGGTTTTTATCCCTCAGCAGATGACAGCATCCGTGTCACAATAAAAGGGAACACTTGCCTGGCACGTGAGCGTGAAATACCGCGGTTATTTCAGTCCGACTGTACCCTTTCCCTTTCCCAGTAGGACCCAGCCCCCTTTTTCAGTCAGGGGGAAGGGTACCTGTTCCCAACAGCGTCAGGACAGCATAAACCCGCGGTCAGGGCCCCTCACCCCCAGCTTTAGGAGTCCGCACTGATGTTACAGACCCACTGCCTTTCCACCCTCAATTTTGCGACGCCTCTCTGACTTCGTAAGAGAGGGTGGGGTTTCGTAAATGGGGTAAACACCACGGGGGACGTGAAGATAAAACATTATTTTGTTTTTTTTTTTAAAATATCATACGTTACTTATTTTCTATTCTATGTAAAAATCAGTAAAGTTAAAAAATGTATAATTTCAATTTCAACTGTCCATTATGTTACAAATCACAAAACAATAATATATCGAAACATTATCAATTTTCATTACCATATAAAAAGGATGTAATGAAAGGCTAATACAAACCCCTTCATAGTGTTCATTTTAACTGACCCTTAATCTACTTATGACCCAATGTTACAAATATTAACATCCTATTTCCACAAATACTATGATGAGGGCAAGTAACGCCATATTTTTCTATAAATCCAAAGTATCAAATAATTGGTTCTTTAATTTTTATCCTGGCAGAAAAAAATCTGGGTTTAGAGGGTTAGTGCACCAATTTAGCTGCCCCGTAGAAAATGGGGGGAGGCAGGGGGGTTGGCCTCCTGAGTGCTTTTTTTCCATATTAAATAAGATAGTCTATAACAGTAAAATATTTTCCCAAAACAGGGAAAAATTTAACACCTTGCAACTGCGATTTTTTTTTTATCATTTGTGATAAGTTTACCCTAAGTGCTACGAGTATAATATTCAAAATTGGGCCACGTTATGTTTTATAAAAAAGTTGTTGCCATCAAATATGCGTTTTCTAAAGAAAAAATTTTTTTTTTCTAAAATTTGGCCATATAGCCTTTTTTTTAAGTGCCTTTGCTCAAAATGATCCATATAAATTTTTCAGGCATGGAAAAAAGACCGGGAAAGGTTTAAAACTTCTTTTTGCAGCACTTAAAAAATAAAAGATTTCAAACCTGTTTTTAAAGCGTCGGAAAAATTTTTGACATTTTAACCTACACAGTTATATAATTTTCCCTTGACGGCTTCATGACGCATTATCCCGTCCCTTTGGGATCTCACGAATTTCCCGTCCCCAAAGTCAAATTGAAACCTGGGGCCACCTCCACTCCCCCTCAGGTATTTGGCCAGGGGGCCCCCTTGGCTCCAGCAGAGCAAACCCCAGGGCTGTAAAAAACCAAAAAAAAGAAATTACTTCTCGGTGTTCCACAAAAAGTTTCGCAACTTTAGCCAAACCGCCACGACCCCCCTGCAGCTAGTCCTCCTGAAGGGGCCTTTCCCATCGTTCCTGGGTCCCACCCCAAGGGCATGTGGGTGAAGGGGGGGATGTTCCTTTGTCTCGGGCAGGAAGCGGTCCGGGGTGAAAGGGCTCGGGGTCTGGCCATACCCAGGGTCGTGGGGGGGCTCCCGACGGGCACTTGCACCAGGGCTCCGGGTCTGCAGGTCAGGGCAGTGCCGGGTAACCCGCCGAAAAACAACACACCCCGATTTTCGAACATAACTTTTAACTTTGTTTGTAAAAATCGTGTCTAATTTTGTTTGCTATAGTCATTTGACTATACGACTTTGCTTTACGACGGGTATCGCCAAGAAAAAAATTTCTTATTTTTTTATGTTTTAAACCCGTGTGAAACCCCAAAAATTTTTTCCCTCCGGGGATTCCCGCATCTTCAAGGCACCACAGAGACACCGCGGACCCCCAAAGGGGAACGGTTAGTAAAAGGGAAAATCCCCAAAAAGCTGAATTCCAAATGTTTTTATCCTCCGAAGAACGATGAACGTCAACAAACGTCCTGATGACCTTTTGTGACTCCCTTTCCCTTTAGGGGAAAACCCTTGCTTCCCTTGGTTGGGTTTTGGGGCAGGCGCGCTCTATCATTATGGCTGGAGGGGACATCGGGGGGGTTCTGAAAAGAAAATAACGAAAAATTAATGGGCAGTGAAAAAATTTGCGATGAAATTTAGTTAAAAAGATTTGTCCCCCACTTTCGGTACTTTTCCCGCAGCGGACGACACCCTATGTTTTTTACTCGTGGAGCTCAGTCTCTTGAATGTGAAATGATTATCTAATTCTGAGCTTTACGAAAACATAATTAGTTTGGCAGAAAAGTGGGAGGTCCTCTACAAAAAGGGGGCGATGGTGAGGGATATCTTGTCATGATTTTGACTTTATTTCTTTTAATAAACATGCTTAACCCCGTTTTATTTTCCCTTCTAAGTCTGTCATGTCTTTCCCACAGCGTTTCAGTAGGTGTCCCCTATTGGGGTTCTCTAATCCCAAAGTTACAGTTGCCTTGTTGCCTATAACAGTGCATAATTTTCCCCCGTTGTTTAGCGTCCTTCACGTCCAAAAAGGGCCCCCTCAGACTCACCCGCGGCAAAAGGGGCGAGCACGTCCTCCTGATGGGGTTGTGGTGATGTCCCCGGGGTCCGCCACCTCTGCCGCATTTTGTCCCCGGGGCGGGGCTGTGGTCCTTGTTCGGCCCCAGGAAGGGGGGAGAAGGGTAGCGGAGGCGTCGTGTCGTACCCCCGGGATGAAGAAACACATCTGTGCCACCAAGTGCGGTCAGTTAGCACTGCAACAAGAACAATTTCGATTAATTGAGTCGTACTTCAAGGCAGCCCACCTCAAAAACTGGGTTAAAAGGAAAAATGTGAATCTTATTTTGGTTGACAGCAGTGCCTGTCACGGGGGATGCTTACCGTGTTTCGCTGGATCATCGGGAAATGTCTCCCCCTCCAACACAGGTCCCGAAGTCTCCCCGCCTCTTCCCCCCTTTCCCGGCCGCCACAGTCTCTGTACGACTCGGCGAAAAGTCACTTCCGGGGTTTACGAAGGCCTAGTAGCTTGAAGAGTCTAGGCATGCACACAAAAAAAAAAACCTTTAAATATTCGGGGGAAGCCATAGTAAGAACACCTCTACTTTTTCGAGTAAATTCACATTATCCACCAGAGATTACACTCATGCCAAAGGCAATGAACAAACGTGTCCATGGTGTATGTCCAAAGTATTTCTTCTATCCATGTGAGGGTTTTTGCCGCCTGTTTAATCAGAACTTTACGAGAGCCGGGCCTTATGCACACCAGAGGGAACAGCTTTTGATCTTGCCTGAGGTGAAGGTGGGCGTCATGATGGCCCGCAGAGCCTTCCACTCAGCGCCTCTCTTCAGGCTCAGCATCTCCGAGATTATTTTGTCCCTTTCATGGCCACTCCTCATGTCGAAGTCTCTTCGATCAATGAAGCTTTCAGAATCCTTAACTAGGATATGCCTCATTATATCAGCGTCCCAGGTGACCAACACAGGGCTGAAGAACTCGTAAAGACCAAACATTGATGACTGATAAAACTTGGTGTAATTCTGAAGAAGAAGAAAACATTATCTTTATATACACGTATGCCAGTCACACACCATACCATACAATCAGAGACCTCTCACACGGACCTGGTGATAATAATAACAATAATAAGGACAAATGTAATGTAATAGTAATGTAAATAAGGAATAAAAATGTACAGTATTACCTCATGGAGGGACTCCCACAGTCTACGGTTGATGAAGAACGCTTTGTGGAAGTGTCCAAGGAAGGGCAGGGCAGGGGGCGAGGGCACGCCCCTCGAGGACCAGTAGCTGTGGCGCCACCTGGAGTACAGCCACGCCAGCACCGCCACCGTCGCCACTAGCAGCCACGTCTCCACGCCCATTGTGTAGCGGCGAGATCCGCGTGGCTCCTCCCGCTGCACATCAAAAGCTTGTTACAGTGGCTCCCGTGATGTCACAGTCAATCGAACAAAATGCAGAGGGTGTGAGCGCAAGGGAGTAAGGTTAACCCGTTTCGCTCAACCACCTCCCACCGGGCGGGTGACTTAGCCTGTGACGTGTCAACTCGGGGCCCGCCGCGGTCATGAGAGGGTTAGCGGGTCAGTTTGTCACCGCTTCGTGAAGAAAGCCACGCCCCGTTAAATTGATACTCGGCGTTACTTAGCTAAATGTTTGACCTTCTCTGCCTTGGTCTTGTTATGAAGTACACCTTTATGATGCAACGCTGCCAATCCAATACTGGTGACGCTGCACACAACGACAAGAACAAATAGCTGTCAGTCATGCGTCAGGTAACGAACTTCACTTCGAAGGGTTGTGAAGTGAGCATCGCAGGACTTGATTATAATGTATTGTGGTGTGTAAGTTAACCTTGTTACTTATTGATAGCAACGACGAAAACTATAATGCTTCTTGCGTTATCGGTCTTGATTGTGTCATAATCAGATAGCACCCTGATATAACTAACCAATGTACACACACACACAAACACACACACACACACACACACACACACACACACACACACACACACACACACACACCACACACACACCACAACCCAACCCTTCCTGCCACCGGATGCCCCCCACCACCCACCCTATTATTGGTATATACTATATTTATCATTATTATTATTAGTAGTAGTAATAGCAGTGGTATTGTCGCCATTTTTGTCATCATTGTCATCATCTTTATTTTCATTATCATTGATAGCATAGTATTGTAATCACACACACACACACACACACACACACACACACACACACACACACACACACACACACACACACACACACACACACACACACACACATCACACACACACACACACACACACACACACACACACACACACACACACACACACCCCACACAACACCACACACACACACACACACACACACACACACCACACACACACACACACACACACACCACACACACACACACACACACCACACACACACACACACACACACACACACACACACACAACACAACACACACACACACACACACACACCACACACACACACACACACACACACACACACAACACACACACACACATACACACACACACACACACACACACACACACACACACACACACACACACACACACACACACACACACACACACACACACACACACACCTGTGGCTCCAGCAGACTCTCGGGCACAACATTGATAGTATAAACTATAAAGTAAACACATGTTTGAATGTCCAACACACATATTAGTTTATCCTCTGTATGATATTCCACTTATTCCTTATTTTTCACCGACACTGGAGCACTCGATGTTCCTTTAAATCTCCTGCAAAGGAAAAATCAAGTAAGAAAAAATGCTCACCCAAAAACAAGGGAGAATGTTTCTTCTGAAGTGTGGCCGCGCTAGCTTCACGTCCTTCTCCTCCCGCCTGTGGTGACGCACTGTCAAATAGTCAAAATACGTCCCTTACACACACACACACACACACACATACACACTCTTGATAACAAAGAAAATATACGTTGTTGTTGTTGTTGTTGTTTTACATGTGTGCTTATAGCGCCTGTAGGCAGTGGTGACCCAGGGCTCGGATGGTAGGCTCTGGAGGTTCACTTGAGGGCTCTGATGGTTGGTCCTCGCCCGTGGTGGCGTAGGCAGGATTCTTATAGTGACGCCTGTGATTAGAGGCTCATGCCGCCCCCCTGTGTCCTCCGATGCACTCGCAGTCGAAGGTAGAGTTGATGGGCAGGGCATGTGGGTGTTCTTAGGCCACTCGACGGTGCAGAAAGATTTTGGTTTTCGTCGGGGATCGAACTCGGGTCACCGAGAACGCCAGTCGGAGACGCTAACCACTCTGCTACCGCCTCTCAAGTGCGGTTCACACTGGCCAAATACCAGAGAATATGTGCCGGTTTTGTTCCCCGGGGCACAAATCGCGGGAAACATTACCCGGAAAATTGAAGGCCGCTCGAGTGGTCATTATGTGCCGGTTGCCGGGAACTTTCTCGCCCCAAATGTAAACAAACGCAGAAGCCAGCACCCCCCCCCTCCCCCCTCCCTCCCTCTCACCTAGCCCACAATACTCACTTTATAGGTTCCTTTGTTCATACTTCCCTGTTTGTGTTTGTATATGTGGGGAGAGAAGTTTGTATATGTAAGTGAGAGAAGATGTGTGGGTTTGGGTCTCTCTCTCTCTCTCTCTCTCTCGGGTATCTCACTATCTTCATATTTACTATCTGAGAAAAAATAAATTATGTTCCTATCTTCCTCCATCTCCATCCTCCCTCCCTTTTCAACCTCAATCACAGTTCAGCTCGCCACCTCGCACTAAGCTCTCTATCCCTCGTCCCTTAAGCGCTCTATCCCTCGTCCCTAAAGCTCTCTATCCCTCGTCCCTTAAGCTCTCTATCCCTCGTCCCTTAAGCTCTCTATCCCTCGTCCCTTAAGCTCTCTATCCTTCGTCCCTTAAGCTCTCTATCCCTCGTCCCTCCCCATTCTCTTCCACCACTCTTCCTCCCTCTTCTACGTCCTCTTTTTACCATCCCTCTCAAGCTTTAGTTCTTATACACTCACTCTCCTTCTCTCCTCGCCCCTGTGTCTCTCGGTGCAAAGTTCTGACAGCTTCGCACCCTTCCAGATGTTACGATAGCGTTACGATGATGTTACGATAGCGTTACGATGATGTTACGATAGCGTTACGATGATGTTACGATAGCGGAGGTGGGCGGCAGTCACTTCTATTATTACGCCCAAGGGTGAGGTGACGCGGGCTGCTTGCTGGTACTCGAGAATTTTGCGTAACACTCGATGGTGTATCTTTTTCTTTGCTTGTGACAAAGATGAGAGAGAGAGAGAGAGAGAGAGAGAGAGAGAGAGAGAGAGAGAGAGAGAGAGAGAGAGAGAGAGAGAGAGGGGAGAGAGAGAGAGGAGGAGAGAGAGAGAGAGAGTTAATGAGTGAGTGAGGGTAAAGTATGGGAAAAATGGGAAGAGGGGATGAAATGAGGGTGAATGAAAATTTGAATAAAATGAAAATTTATCAGATAACGAAATATAGCAATGGAAACCTAATAAAATTGCGCTTCTATTGATACCTTTCATGATAAAAGTTGACTTGCAAAGTTTTAAATGGCGAAGAGTTGAAGTGAAATTAAGTTCATGCATATGTCTTCATAGTCTCGTAATGGCATTTCTTTAGCGTGTTTTACTGTTTTTTATTTGATAATATTATAGAACTAACATTTACGAAGATTACAGTATATCCTATATACTGATAAACCAGTCTATATGATAGTCCATAGACCACTATATCTCTTTGTCGGGCGCCCCGCAGGCCCCTATCAATCATCAATCATTGGGGCATACGCCGGGGGCGCGTCGCCTCGCCACCCTACGACGCCACTCCCGGGGGTCACCACGCGCGAGTTCCCATGCAGGCTCCTTTCCCATACCAAGCAGCTCTCGACAAGAAACATCAACTTGCCCCAGCCACGAGCCTTGTGGGCGCCCCCTTGGCCTCCTCCACGCCGGATTGTCTCTTACAGATACAACCCGATGGGAAGGATCGGTTTCAGGGTAGCGTGCCACATGCCCATATAGCCTGAGTTGGCGCTGACGTACTATGCAGGTAATAGGCCTCGATTCAGTCTCACGGTGCAATCGCTGATTTGACACGTAATCATCCCAGTGACACCCCATGATTCTGCGAAGACACTTATTACCAAAGGCATTGATTCGTCTCTTCAAGTCACTATTTAGTGTCCATGTCTCACAACCATAAAATAGACAGGGATCACAAGCGACTTGAAGATCCGGATCTATGTCCTTCTGCACAGATATCGACAACGCCAAATACTCCCGCTGAGCGAGTCCATAACACCGTGGGCTATGCCAATCCGCCGTAAGACTTCTTGACGTGACCCGCCGTCATTATGGACCTACCTACCTACCAAGGTATGTAAAACTTTCCAAGATCTCAATGTCCTCGCCACACGCATAAACAGACTGTACTGCTTCATCTAGTAGGTCTCCAAACACCTGGACCTTGGTCTTGAGCCAGGAGACCTCAAGTCCCAAAGGCTTTGCCTCCTCGTGCAGCGCCTCGAGAGCCATCACCAGGACCTCCAGCGACTCAGCAAAGATTACTGCATCATCGGCAAAAACAAGATCAGTGATCTTGGTGTTGCCGACGGATGCTCCACAATCACTTTGATCTACAACCTTGCCCAATACCCTGTCCATACAAGCGTTGAAAAGTGATGGGGCAAGGACGCACCCTTGCCTCACTAATGTATTCACAGAAAGAAGCTGGATACACCTGCCCCCACTTCACAGCACTCTCAGTCCCAGAATACAGACCAGTTATCAAACCAATAGTCCTTGCAGGAATCCCTCGAAGTCGCAGAAGATCCCAGAGTGATTCACGATGCACTGAGTCAAACGCCTTCTTGAGATCAACATAGGCTGCAAGCATCCCCTGTCGAAACTCACGTCGGCGTTCCACCAGGACACGAAGCGCTAGGATACGGTCCGTTGTTGACTTACCAGGCGTGAACCCAGACTGCTGAGGTCTCTGATGCTTCACCAGATGACTGCGAATCCGTGTCAGCAATAGATGGGCAAGCACCTTGCCTGGTACGCTGAGCAGTGTAATACCGCGGTAATTGTTGCAGTCCTGACGGTCCCCTTTCCCTTTCCAGATAGGGACGACCAGCCCCCTTTTCCAGTCAGGAGGAATGGTACCTGATTGTCACACGGCAGTCAGGACAGCATGCAACCCGCGGATCATGGCCTCACCCCCAGCTTTGAAGAGCTCCGCACTGATAGTACAAACACCAGCTGCCTTTCCACCCCTCAACTTTGCTACAGCCTCTCTGACTTCTTCAAGTGAGGTTGCGGTTTCGTCAATGGGAGGATCGGCATCCACTGCCCGTAACCCAGTGGTGTGAAGCTGCTCAGTTGGAGGGTCCACCGTGAACAACTGCCCAAAGTACTCAGCCCAACGAGCCATCTGCCCATCCATGTCCGACACGAGGCGCCCATCTGCTGTTCGAATAGCACTCGCCCGAGAAGGAGACTTGGAACGGAGCTTCTTCAAGGCTCGGTAGGCGGGTCGGAGGTCATTAGCATTCAAATGACCCTTGACATCCTCGGCGAGACTCCTGACATACCTCTCCTTGTCTCTCCCCAGGAGGGTTCTAGTCCGGCGTGACAGAGCCCTGTGCTGGTCCTGGTTCCCAGCCAGACATCCTAGGCCCCTATGCAGCCCAGCAATTCAAAACATTGTCGCGTGTGCAGTCCAGTATACAGTGGTCTATGATCTATATTATCTTATTTATTTTTATTTATTTATCTATTAATCTGTTTCTTTTTTTACAGAAAATGGCAAATGTGATGTGAGGCTGGTGAATTCATTGAGAGGCCGTAACTGCTTCAAGGAGTTCCATATATAATGCAATTAATATAAGACTATGAATCAATCAATCATTGGGGGCATACGCCGGGTGCGTGCGTCGCCTCATCCCACCCTACATTGCACTTCCCGGGGTCACCACGCGAGATTCCCCATGCAGCTCCCTTCCCATACCAACACTTCCAGACAGGAAGTATCAACTTGCCCCAGCCACGAGCCTTTGTGGGCGCCCCCTTGGCCTCTCTCCACGCCGGATTGTCCGCTTACAGATACAACCCGATGGGAAGGACGTTTCAGGGTAGCGTACCACATGCCCATATAGCCGAAGTTTGGCGCTGACGGACTATTCGGTAATAGGCCTCGATTCAGTCTTCACGGTGGTAATTGCTGTCTTGAGACGTAATCAGTCCCAGCGATCCGCATGATTCTTCGAAGACCCTGTTATTATCCAAGGCTCGATTCGCCTCTTCAAGTAGCTATTTAGTGTCGCATGTCTCACAACCATAAAGTAAGACAGGGATCACAACAAACGACTTAAGATCCGGATCTTTTTGTCCTCCTGCACAGGTACGACATGCCTAATATACGCCTGCTGAACAAGTCCATAACACCGTGGCTATGCCACTGCCGTCGTACGTAAGACTTCTATGACGTGACCCCCGTCATTTGGACTGCGCGACCAAGGTATGTAAATTTTCCAAGATCTCAATGTCCTCGCCCTCACGCATGACAGACTGTACTGTTTCATCTAGTAATCCTCCAAACACCTGGACCTTGGTCTTTGAGCGCTGAGACCGCAAGGCCAAAGTGCTTTGCCTCCTCGTTGGCACGCCTCGAAGAGCCATTACCATGACCTCCCATCGACTCAGAAAGATACTTACTGCATCTCGGCAAAAACAAGATCGTGATCTTGTATTACCGAGGGATGCTCCACAAATCACTTTGATCTACAACTTTGCCCAATACCACCCATCCATCCAAATGTTTGAAAAGGACGCACCCTTGCCTCACTCCTTATTCCAAGGAAGAAGCTGGATACACCTCCTCCACACTTCACAGTAAAAACGACTCTTCAGTCCCGAGTACAGACATTCAATCAAACCAATAGTCCTTGTACAGGAATCCTCGAATTCCGCAGAGATCCCAGATTTACTCACGAATGCACTGAATCCAACGCCTTCTCTTGAGATCAACATAGTATGCCAGGCCTCCCCTGTACGAAACTCACGTTGGCGTTCCACCAGGACCAAAGTACTAGGATAGCGGTCCGTTGTTGACGTTACCAGGCGTGAAACCCAGACTGTTTGGGTCTCTGATGCCTCAGCAGATGACAGCGGATCCGTGGTCATCAAATAGGAGGGGCTAAGCACCTTGCCTGGCGACGCTGAGCAGTGTAATACCGCGGTTTAATTGTTTCAGAGTCCTGACTGTACCCTTTCCCTTTCCATATAGGGGACACACCAACCCCCTTTTTCAGTCAGGTATGAATAGTACCTGATTGCCAACAGCAGTTCAGGACAGCCTGGCAAAACCCGCGGATCATGGCCTCACCCCCCAGCTTTGAGGAGCTCCGCACTGATTGTTACAGACAACCAGCTGCCTTTCACCCCTCAACTTTGCGACAGCCTCTCTGACTCGTCCAAGAGCGGTGCGGTTTCCTCAATGGGAGTATCAACAATCCACTGGAACGTTTAAAGATATACTATTATTTTGTGTTTGTTTTTGAATATCATACGTTACTTATTTTCTACTTCTAATGTAATAATCATATGTTAAAAAAATGATATAATTGCAATTTCAACATGTCCATTATGCTACATAATCACAACACAATAAATATAGTCGAAACATTATCATACTTTTCATTACCGATAATCAAAGAAGGATGTATGAAGCTACACAACCCAGTGATACATATGTGTTACATTGATACTGACCATTAATCTGCCTATATGACCCCAATGTTACAAATATGTACACATGCATATTTCCCACAATACTATGATGATGTGAAAGTAACGCCTATTCATTCTATCGACCGAGTCCTAAAGTAGTCAAATACTGGGTTCTTTGCATTTTTAAATCCTGCCAGAAAAGTACTTGGGTTCTAGATGGTTTAAGGTGCACCAATCAGCTGCCTCGTGAAATGGGGGAAGGCAGGGGCTTGGCCCTCCTGAGTGCATTTTGAACATATTAAATACGATAGCTATACTAGTAAATATATTTTTCCATACATGGAAAATTTAACAACGGCTTGCAACATGCGACTTTTTGTTTTTTTATCATTAGTGTAAGTTGACCTAAGTGCTACGGTATAATTATTCAAAATTGGCCCCGTTATGTTTTTAATCAAAGTTTTTTTAGCCATCTAATATATGCCGTTTGCTACGAATATAATATGTTTTTTTTCATAAACATTGGCATAAAGCCTTATATATAGTAATGCCTGTTGCTCAAAATTATCCATATAATTATTCAGAGCGTAGGAAATAGACGGGAGGATTTTAAAAAGCTCAGTTTTAGCAGTCACTTTAAAGTAAATGGTTGCAATCAGCTGTTCTAAAGCGTCAGGAAATAATCCTTTTGATATTTGAACGCCTACACAGTTATATAATTAACTCCTGACTGGCATCAGTTGACGCATTATCCCGTCCTGGGACGCATCAGACATTCACTGTCTCCCAAGTCAACTTACATCCTTGGCGCCACCATCCAGCTCCGCCGCAGCAGCGTTTGGCCAGGGCCACCTTGGCCTCACAGCAGATCAAACCGCATGGCTGTAGAACACCAAAGAAAGACATTTACTTCCCGGTGTTCCACAAAACTGTTTCGCAACTTTTATCCAGAACCCGCCAACGACCACCCGAGCAGGCTAGTCCCTCCTAAGGTCCTTACCTGATACAGTTTTTCCTTGGTCCCATCCCGAAGGCATGTGGGTGAAGGGGGTAATGTTGCCTTTGTTCTCGGTCAGGAAGCGGGTCCGGATGAAGGCCTCGGGGTCTGGCATAACCGGGGTCGTGGTGGGAGGCTCCCTACGGGCCCTGCACCAGGTCTCCGTGTCTGCAGGTCCAGGTCAGTGCCGGGCAATCAACCTGCCAAAACATCACACCCACCCCCTGATTTTCGAACATAACTTTTAACTTTTTTTGTGAATAATTTGTGTCTAATTTTGTTTTCTATAGTCATTTGACTATACTACTTTGCTATTACTAATGGCTATCGCAACTGGCAAGATTTCTTATTTACTATGTTTTTAACCAGTGTGGAGCACGACAAACATTTTTTTTTCCTCCACACGTCGGACCAGCCAAGGTGAACGGTTCATAAAGCGAAAATACAAAAACGCTGATATTCCTAATGTTCAGGATCCTCCGAAGAACAGTGAACGTCACACACACGCGCTGATGACCTTCGTGACTCCCTTCACTTCAGAGGAAACATTGCTCCGTAGTGGTTTTGGTGGCATGATGGCGCGCTGCTATCATTATGGCTGGGGGTACAGTCGAGGTCCTCTGAAAAGAGATCGAAAAGTTTAATGGCAGGATAGAGATTGCGGATGAAATTTAGTTGACAAATTTGCCAACACACTTTGGTACTTGTCCCTTCCGCGGACGACACCTATTGTTATGATGTATCTCGTGTTAGCTCCGTGCGCATATGAATGTGAGAATGTTTCATCTAATTCTTGAAGCTTTTACAAGAAATGGTTCTTATTTTGGCAGTAATAGTGGGAAGGGTCGTCTATCCAATACAGGGGACGATGTGATGCATAGTCTTGTCATGAATTTTGACTTTGATTTCTTTTGATACATCATTTTTATGGACCAAGTTATATTTTCACCTTCTGAAGTCTGGTCATGATGTCCTTAACCCACAGCGTTCATAGGTGTACCGTATTGCGTTTCTCTAATCCCAATGTTACAGTGCCTTATGCCTAATACATTTGCATATATGCCTCCGTTATGTTTGCGTCCTTCACGTCCAAGTGGGCCCATCAGACTCACCCTGCAGGCAGGCGTCCGGAGCAGCGTGGCCTGCCATGAATTGCGTGGTAGTGATGTCGCCGTGCTCCGCCACTATCTGCCGCAGCCTCGTCCGGAAGGCGGTGCTGGCTTGGTCCTTGTTCTGTGCCAGCAGGAAGGAGGAGAAGGATATGCAGGGAGCCGTCGTGTCGTACCCGGCGATGAAGACGAGCACACTCTGCGCCACAAACTGTGGTCAGGTTACACTGGCACAAGAACAATGATTGTCGAATTAATCCTGAGTCGTACTTCAGGCACCTCACCTTAAAAACTGCTTTAAGGAAAGACGTGAATCATTATTACTGTGGTGGACAGCAGTTCCTGCTCCAGGTTATGCTTACCGTGCTTTCTGCTGGGATCATCGGAACTTGCTCGCGCCCCTCCACTCAGGTCCAGAAAGTCTCGCCCGCCTCTTCCCCGCCTTCCTGGCCGCACAGTCTCTTGTTACGACATCGGACGTAAAAGTCTACTTCCGGGGGATTTCCGATAGGCCTAGTGCTTGAAGCAGTCTAGCATGCACATAAAAAAAAAACCTTTAAATATTGCGAGGATGCTCGTAGTAAATGAAAGCCTCTACCTTGCGAGTAATTCCATCATTTCCACCATAGAGTTTACACTCAATGCCAAAAGGCAACATGAAGCAATCGTGGTTCCCATGGTGTATCGTTCCTAAAGTATTTCTTCATATCCATGTTAGGGGTTTTCTGCCGCCTGTTTTCATCGATAACTTGCGATAGCCATCGCCATTATCGCACACCAGAAGGGCAACATGCTTTGATCTTTGCCTGAGGGAAGGTGGGCGTCATGATGGCCCGCAGAGGCCTGCCACTGTCAGGCCTCTCTTCAGCTCAGCATCTCCAGATTAATTTGTCCCTGTTCATGGCCGACTCCTCATGTCGAGTCTCTTCGATCAATGAAGCCCTTTCATAATCCTTAACTAGAATATGCCCTCATTATAATCAGCGTCCCAGTTGACAAAACGGGCTGAGAACTCGTAAAAGACCAAACATTGATGATGAAATAAAACTTGGTGTAATTCTGAGAAAAGAAAACATTATCTTTATATCACCCGTATGCCAGTCACACACCAACCATACAATAGAGACCTCTCACCCGACCTGGTGATAATAATAACAATAATAAGGACAATTAATGTAATAGTATGTAAATAAGGAATAAACAATTTACAGCATTACCTCATGGGGGACTCCCCTTCCTACTGTTGATGAAGAACATCTTTGTGGAAGTGTCCAAGGAATGGCAGGGCAGGGGGCGAGGCACGCCCCCGAGACCAGTAGCTGTGGCGCCACTGGAGTACAGCCACGCCAGCACCACCACCGTCGCCACTAGCAGCCCGTTTCCACCGCCCATTGTTACGGCGAGATCCGCGTGGCTCTCCCGCTTGGCGACATCAAAGATTGTTACAGTGGC
>JACEEZ010013164.1:20000-42500 GCA_016584305.1 Chionoecetes opilio
ATATTAGTTTATCCTCTCTATGATATTCCACTTATTCCTTATTTTTCACCGACACTGGAGCACTCGATGTTCCTTTAAATCTCCTGCAAAGGAAAAATCAAGTAAGAAAAAATGCTCACCCAAAAACAAGGGAGAATGTTTCTTCCGAAGTGTGGCCGCGCTATCTTCACGTCCTTCTCCTCCCGCCTGTGGTGACGCACTGTCAAATAGTCAAAATACGTCCCTTACACACAGACACACACACACACACACACACTCTTGATAACAAAGAAAATATACGTTGTTGTTGTTGTTGTTGTTGTTGTTGTTGTTTTACATGTGTGCTTATAGCGCCTGTAGGCAGTGGTGACCCAGGGCTCGGATGGTAGGCTCTGGAGGTTCACTTGAGGGCTCTGATGGTTGGTCCTCGCCCGTGGTGGCGTAGGCAGGATTCTTATAGTGACGCCTGTGATTAGAGGCTCATGCCGCCCCCCTGTGTCCTCCGATGCACTCGCAGTCGAAGGTAGAGTTGATGGGCAGGGCATGTGGGTGTTCTTAGGCCACTCGACGGTGCAGAAAGATTTTGGTTTTCGTCGGGGATCGAACTCGGGTCACCGAGAACGCCAGTCGGAGACGCTAACCACTCTGCTACCGCCTCCCAAGTGCGGTTCACACTGGCCAAATACCAGAGAATATGTGCCGGTTTTGTTCCCCGGGGCACAAATCGCGGGAAACATTACCCGGAAAATTGAAGGCCGCTCGAGTGGTCATTATGTGCCGGTTGCCGGGAACTTTCTCGCCCAAATGTAAACAAACGCAGAAGCCCGCACCCCCCCCCCCCCCCCCTCCCTCCCTCTCACCTAGCCCACAATACTCACTTTATAGGTTCCTTTGTTCATACTTCCCTGTTTGTGTTTGTATATGTGGGGAGAGAAGTTTGTATATGTAAGTGAGAGAAGATGTGTGGGTTTGGGTCTCTCTCTCTCTCTCTCTACTCTCTCTCTCTCTCTCTCTCTCTCTCTCTCTCAGCCCGTCAGGGTGGCAAGGTTGGTAGAGACGTGAGTTACCAATGTGCAGCGTCCCTGTGCATTCGGTCAGCGGTTCGAGTCCGCCTAGTTCATGCTGATGTGGCGGCGCTTTGTATAGTCAATAACCTTGTAGTTGGTACTTGCAAAGTGTCTAGATAGGATGAAAATCTACTTATTCCTTCTCTCTCTCTCTCTCTCTCTCTCTCCCTCTCTCTCTCTCTCTCTCTCTCTCTCTCTCTCTCTCTCCTCTCTCTCTCTCTCTCTCTCTCTCACTGTACTTCAATTGTGAATAAAAGTATTGATCTGAATCTGAATCTCTCTCTCTCTCTCTCTCTCTCTCTCTCTCTCTCTCTCTCTCTCTCTCTCTCTCTCTCTCTCTCTCTCTCTCTCTCTCTCTCTCTCTCTCTCTCTCTCTCTCTCTCGGGTATCTCACTATCTTCATATTTACTATCTGAGAAAAATAAATTATGTTCCTATCTTCCTCCATCTCCATCCTCCCTCCCTTTTCAACCTCAATCACGGTTCAGCTCGCCACCTCGCACTAAGCTCTCTATCCATCGTCCCTTAAGCGCTCTATCCCTCGTCCCTAAAGCTCTCTATCCCTCGTCCCTAAAGCTCTCTATCCCTCGTCCCTTAAGCTCTCTATCCCTCGTCCCTTAAGCTCTCTATCCCTCGTCCCTTAAGCTCTCTATCCCTCGTCCCTCCCCACTCTCTTCCACCACTCTTCCTCCCTCTTCTACGTCCTCTTTTTACCATCCCTCTCAAGCTTTAGTTCTTATACACTCACTCTCCTTCTCTCCTCGCCCCTGTGTCTCTCGGTGCAAAGTTCTGACAGCTTCGCACCCTTCCAGATGTTACGATAGCGTTACGATGATGTTACGATAGCGTTACGATGATGTTACGATAGCGTTACGATGATGTTACGATAGCGGAGGTGGCGGCAGTCACTTCTATTATTACGCCCAAGGGTGAGGTGACGTGGGCTGCTTGCTGGTACTCGAGAATTTTGGGGTAACACTCGATGGTGTATTCTTTTTCTTGCTTGTGACAAAGATGAGAGAGAGGGGAGAGAGAGAGAGAGAGAGAGAGAGAGAGAGAGAGAGAGAGAGAGAGAGAGAGAGAGAGAGAGAGAGAGAGAGAGTTAATGAGTGAGTGAGGGTAAAGTAATGGGAAAAATGGGAAGAGGGGATGAAATGAGGGGAAGATGTAAAAAAACAACCAGATTTTTTAACATCCAAGACAGACAGAGAGAGAGAGAGAGAGAGAGAGAGAGAGAGAGAGAGAGAGAGAGAGAGAGAGAGAGAGAGAGAAGAGAGAGAGTGTGTTGCACCTTGAGCCCTAAAGGTTATTTAATTTCTTCTTAGGCGGCGGCATTATAAATCGTAAAATTGGTAAATGGCGGATGCGGTGCGTCTGCAATGATAAAGGAAGGTGGGAAGGAGGGGCGGGGAGGGGGTAGATGAGGGAGGGGAAGGGAAGGGAGGGAAGGGAGGTAAGGGAGGGGAGGGAAGGGAAGGGAAGGGAAGGGGTACTCTGAAGGACTTCGCTGTGTCATCCTATGTGAGAGAGAACGATCGAGATGGAGGAGGAGAGGAGGAGGAGAAGGAGGAGGAGGAGGAGGAGAAAGAGGAGGAGGAGGAGGAGGAGGAGGAAGGGATGAAGAAGGTAAAATGGGAAGAATGCAAGATATAGAAACAAAATTATAATACTGTTGTTGTTGTTGAAAGAGGCCTACTTGATGGGGCAATTATTCTCTTATGTGAATTCTTACGCCTATAGTGTGAGGGTAAGGCTGTGAGAGGGGGGGGGGTGAGGGGAAGGAGGATGACAAAGAGTTGTTTGATGGAGAGGAAAACAGGTATAATGTTACGATAGTGGTGGTGGTGGTGGTGTTAATGGTGGTGATAGGGATGTTTATGGTGACTGGCGACGGTGGTGGTGGTGGTGGTGGTGAAAATGTGTGGTGTTGTTAGCGGTGGGTGGTGATGGTGGTGAGGAAGACACTGGCATCGTGTCACCACATTAGCTTCGCCTAATTAACAATTACACACGCACGCACACACACACACAAAACACAAAACACACACACCACACACACACACACACACACACACACACACACACACACACACACACACACACATGAATCACAACAACACATCATAAACAAACTCAGACTAGAAGAAAACATAAACCACAAACACAAGAAGGAATGAAGGAAGAATACAAATTACATCATAAATATGTTAATTATAATTCTTTTGACGTTACGAAAATCATTCATCCTTTTCCCAGACGACTTCAAGAATGGGAAGCTAGAGAAGCTGAGGATGAAAGTCACATTTAAAGAAAAAGTATGAGAAAAATATGATTCAAATGAGTTTCAGCTTGAGTCATTCATCTTGCTCTCTTTACACATACGACTAAGATTTGAAGCTAGAACGGGCCCAGACTTAAAAAGATGAGTGCAGTCTGAGCTCATATCTGTAAACAGAAACTGCAACAAAAGGGCCCAGACTTGTAGACAAAAAGGTAAGTGCAGTCGAGCGCATATTGGTAAAGAAGAAGAGCTGCACCGTGCGCTCACTCGGCTTTCCCTTCCACAAAGCTCCTGGGATGTGAAGATTTAATTCATGGTGTGACGCGGTGAGCGAGACATGCTTCTTTTTGCCAAGTGACTCGATCTTTTGTTACTGTTTCAACCTTGGCTTTGAATTGTTAAGACACACACACACACACACACACACGAAGATATGGTGGTAGTGAACGATATATTTACGTGTATATACAGTAAACCCTCTCTAATGCGAACTAATTGGGGGGAGACCTGGGTCGAATTAGCCGAAAGTCCGAATTATCCGATGGTTACCTCTAGCCCCTCCACACAATATGAACTCAGTCAAACTTGCCAAAACAGCACAGATTGTATTACTTGTACTCACCAAAGCCATCGTATTTATACTATAATTATAAGTACACAGACTTATAATACCACATGATAATAATAATAATAATACAAATTACAATAGAACATATACACATCATCAAGAACTCATAAACCATCAATTTCTTTCTACTCAAAGATTACATTATACATCCACACACATTTTTCACCTTGTAATGCTTCTATCATAGTTCTAAGTTAGCATATACCTCATACCCACACACAAATACACACACACACACACACACACACACACACCACACACACACACACACACACACACACACACAACACACACACACACACACACACACACACACACACACACACACACACACACACACACACACACACACACACACGAGGTATTGCAAGAAGTATTCAGGACTTTAAATGCAAACTGGATAATAGTAGATTTGGAGACGGGACAGTACGAGCACAGCTCTTTTCCTGTATGTTACAACTAGGTAAATACACACGCAGATTAAATTATATATTTTTTTTTTCTCTCTCTCTCTCTCTCTCTCTCTCTCTCTCTCTCTCTCTCTCTCTCTCTCCTCTCTCTCTCTCTCTCTTTCTCTCTCTCTCTCTCTCTCTCTCTCTCTCTCTCTCTCTCTCTCTCTCTCTCTCTCTCTCTCTCTCTCTCCCTTTCTATATATTGCAAGTTTCCGTTATTGCCACACCATTTCACTTTTAAAGCAGTTTTTTTAATACAGTTAAATACTTTTAAATTTGAGTATTATTTTATTTTTATGGAGGAATATTATAATGGAAATGTTAAGGTATTTATGCGTGTAGATGTTAATAGAATATGCTGGGTTGCAATTTTTTTTTTTTTCTTAGGTTCAGTCTAACTTGTGATTTTCAAAGTAAAACTGATTTAAAATAGAAGTATGATATATGACTATGCGTGAAAATCATATAGAGTTAATACCTCCCCCTACACTGAAGTGGCGACACTGGTCTCTGCGTCTACAATGACCTATCCTGAACGGTTTCTGAATTATAAACATATATATTTACTTTTTCCCGTTCAGCTCCCAACTTGTTTCTCACACAGCCACACTTACCCATCAAAAGTTATTGTAAATGGATGGATCTGCAGTTGTCTCCCCGGCATTTCCACTTATCTATCGAAAAGAAAACTTTCGGATTTCTGGCTGCTCAAAAATAATCCAAAATTGACGACGATCAGTTTTTTGTTATTTTGTCGCAAAACTATGAGTCATAGAAGAAAGCTTATCGATGTAACAAAGGTTACCATAAAGTTCATCTTGACGTGTTCTACATGATGCAGTAATCGATTTGTCAAAACACCTCATGGTTGTCGAGAAAATTGATATTTTGTATAAATGTACGAATATGCTGTTTTCGGTTATTTACGAATCAATATTTTTTTCCTTTTCGCCAAATGATAGCCCTTGATCTACTTCATATTTACTTCTCTATACATGTTGCACGAATCTGCCATAGTCTTTTAGTTATCGAAAAAAACGAGATTTAAAAAAAATCAAGGCAAATCAAATAAATTGTAAAATTTCCAATATTTTTTTTTAATAGATTTGCTTGAAAATTAGTTGCTAGCAATTTTCGGGCATGCTGAACACGAATCTGGAGTTAGTTTTCAGTTACAATGATTAGAAGTCCCTATTTCAGCCAATTCACAATGACATGATACTTCCATATATTCCTTAAAAACCACAAATTAGGCAAAACTTACTACAAGAGATAAAAATATGATAGGAATTGCTAGATCAATCATTACTTCAATACAACGATCAGTATTAATATTTTCAGTATTAGTATTATTATAATTAATCCCTATTTGAGCCACCCATGCGATTGTCAAAGTACTACTTAAAAACCTAGGAATACTAAAGCAATCCTGTGGGACTTCTAATGCCCTCCCATGATACCTGTAGGATGCGTGAAGGAGCGAAGAGGCCCGTGAAGGACTCTGAAGGATTGTACACAAAGCGAAGGATACTTAAAAAAAATAGTTCTTTCTCCTCCCTTTCTTCACCTCCTTCCTCCTCCTTTCCTCCCTTCCTTGTTCTACCTCCTTTCTTCTCCTTCCTTCTCTCCCCTCCTTCCTTCTCCTCGTCCCTCCTTCCCCTCCCTCCACTTCCTCCTCCTCTCCCTTTCTTCCTCCTCCCCCTTCCGCCTTCTTCCTCCGCCTATCGTATTTATACGATAATTATCATATATCAGATCACGCTGGGCAGCCGCGGCACCGCATGGGAGAGGTCGGACTCCCACTAGTAAGGCTAAGGATAATTCAAACTTGCTCGAATTATGGAAAGTTATAGAAAAATTTGAACTGGCCTGAAACAGGTCGAATTATCCGAAGTTTGAATTATATGGGTTCGATTTAGAGAGGGATTTCTGTATATATATAATATATATATATATATATATATATATATATATATATATATATAATATATATATATATATATATATATATATATATATATATATATTTATATATATAATATATTTATATATATATATATATTTATATATATATATATATTTATATATATAATATATTTATATATATATATATATATATTTATATATATATATACATATATATATATATATATATATATATATATATATATATATATAGAGAGAGAGAGAGAGGAGAGAGAGAGAGAGAGAGAGAGAGAGAGAGAGGTGTCTTGTGGTGGTGATAGCGGCCCTGTGTGTGTGTGTGGCCGCGGAGACTCAAGTATGGAGCTCCGCGGAGGAAGTTTAGCGTGAAATGCGAAGAACAGGTCTGGCGGGGTTACAATTATCCACCACTCTGATTCAATCGTCGCTCTACTCCACTCCTCCACCTCCTCCTTCTCCCAGCCTTTATATTTCTCCTTGTTCTTCTACTTCTTGGTATCCATGTCATTATCATTATTATTACCCACGCCGATGGAATTGCGCCGTGGGATAGGGCTGTCATCTCCGTCTGTTTGTTAGTTTGTCCGTTTGTCTGCACTCTAACTCAATAAAATAATAATGTTAGGGTCACCAAACTTGTCATGAGGGTATTATTCCAGTTTGACACCGAATTCACTTTGGTGGACGAAACTATTTTTTTCTGGTGAGTTTTGATGTGTTTTTAATTAATCTGCTAACAGTTTCTGTCGCAATTTTTTTTTCTTCTTTTTCTAGTTAGGTAAGGGTTAGGTTAGGTATAGGTTATGTTAGGTAAAGGTTAGATTAGGTATAGGATCGGTTAGGTTCACAATTTGTTTTTGTTTTGTCGTTTTTGGTGCAAAACACACACACACACACACACACACACACACACACACACACACACACACACACACACACACACACACACACACACACACACACACACAAAAGAAGTTATTTACGACATAAACGGTTAGCAGATTAATTCAAAACACATCAAAACTTATCAGAAAAAAATAGTTTCGTCCACCAAAGAAAGTTCGGTGTCCATCTGGAAATTTACCGACTTTGAGACTACCTCGTGTCGCAATGATTTTCAGGTTAAAAGTCAAAGTTCAATGTCTCGAGGTCACAAAATTTCAAAATATATATTGGTCCATAGGATTTTTACTGTTAAAGATTGGGACCCAAATGTCAATGCAAGTTAGTTTGGAGTCTGGGACATTACCACAAGGCCATATGACCTTGACCTTGGCTTTGACCTTGAAGATAGCTAGGTAGGGTCAACTCAAGGGTCAGGGTCAATTTTTTCTCATTTACTTTCACACTCTTTTTTTTTCTGTCCTTATGTCTGCATTCATTTGTTTGTTTATATATATCTTGGTTTTTCTTTCTTTTTTCTCTCCCTCTTTCCCGAGCATTGTTTTCTTCTTATGGAGTGACGTGATTTCAAGGAACGTTGAGTAAAACTTTCTCACAATAAACTATTTCCTTTACTCGATTCCTATTGTCAAAGGAGAGTATAGCATTTTGTTATAGTCCCCCTCCTGTTATACCTCCCCCTCTGTTATAGCCCCCCCCCCCTCTGTTATAGTCCCCCCTCCCTCCCTCCAAAGCCGCCTTTATAATGTACTAAATGTACTTATAATGTACTTACAGTATTCTATTTGTGTTTCTTTCTGTGACATTTTCTTGTTCATTACCTCCGCCAACGAAGTTGGAGGGGGGTTATGTTTTCACCCCGATCTGTCTATTTGTTTGATAGTGTACAGGATTTCTCGAAAAGTTACGAATAGATTTGGACCAAACTTGGTATACCAAGTCTATTTGGTATAAGGAAGAATTGATTTCATTTTGGATGAAATCGAATCACAACTGTTGCCATGGCAACCAATTATTACATGCCTGGGCGGAGGTATGCGCTCTACTGAGTGGCCCCCCCCCTAGTTATTATCTGTGTTGGGTGTTGTAGGAGTGATAATGGTGATAGTAGTAGTAGCAGTAGTAGAAGTAGTAGTAGTAGTAGTAGTAGTAGTAGTAGTAGTAGTAGTAGTAGTAGTAGTAGAAGTAGTAGTTATAGTAGTAGTAGTTGTTGTTGTTGTTGTTGTTGCTGTATTTCTTTTACACTTTCTCTCTCTCAGTATGTATCTCTCTCTCTCTCTCTCTCTCTCTCTCTCTCTCTCTCTCTCTCTCTCTCTCTCTCTCTCTCTCTCTCTCTCTCTCTCTCCTCTCTCTCTCTCTCTCTCTCTCTCTCTCTCTCTCTCTCTCTCTCTCTCTCTCTCTCTCTCTCTCTCTCTCTCGTCAATCGTGGTAAAAAAGGGCCGGCTCTCACGATGTAGGGCTTCGGGAATGCTTTGAGGGAATCCCAAGGCGTTCACTCGGGAGGAAGTGAGACATTTACCAACGCAACACTCACACGTATACAGGACAGGCATAGAAGAGGAATACAAAGGAATAAAAAAGGAATATAAAAGGAAGAACAGACAGCAACAGCCCTACTAGGCCAAACGAGGCTGCCTGTGTGACTACTTTCTACCACTATAGTTTCTACGTGTTAGATGTAAAAGAATAGCAAAGTTGAAGGCTCCTTCCCACCCACCTCTCAAAAAAAGTGAGAAAGGACACCATACAGTATAGAAAAACTGCCATGGAATTTGATAGGAAAGATTGAAGAAGAGACATACTCTAAACTAAAGCTGAAAAAAAAAATTGAAAAAAATTACGTAGGGCTGAAGTAATCGAGTGGGCTTGGTAATGAAATATATAAAAATAAATATTATACTGAATATATATAAAAGCTAACACCACCTTCGTAATTCTCTAAACACTAAAAATTCATAAACTCGCACAAAATTCAACCCACAAAAACAAAAACCAACAAAAAAATCAAAAGAAGTAAACCAAAAACAGATATATAAACAAAATTCCCACATTAAAACATCTTCGAGTCTTTAATCTTGAGTGTGTGGACAGTTCACAAACACATGCGTTGTTTACACTGAGTTTACACTGTGTCTGCACTTTGTTTACACGTGGCTGTTGTTGTTGTGGATGTGTTGGCCGTCTGGTGGAACGAGTTTTGCTGCCTCGGAGTACGCTGGCGAAATGAGAGAATATGGTCAAGAAACTCCTAGGTGGTTACTGGAATAAGGACTCTCTCTCTCTCTCTCTCTCTCTCTCTCTCTCTCTCTCTCTCTCTCTCTCTCTCTCTCTCTCTCTCTCTCTCTCTCTCTCTCTCTCTCTCTCTCTCTCTCTCTCTCTCTCTCTCTTTTGGACTCGCATTAATTCATATGATCTCTTAAGTGAGCGAGTGAGGAAGAGCAAACAGCGGATAGACCAAGAACAAGCTTTGATGGGTTGATACTCCTGGCAGAACTAAGCTGGGACGAGGAGGAGGAGGAGGAGGAGGAGGAGAAGAAGGAGGAAGAGGAAGAGGAAGAGGAAGAGGAAGAGGAGGAGGAGGAGGAGGAGGAGGAGGAGAGGAGAGGAGGAGGAGGAGGAGGAGGAGGAGGAGGAGGAGGAGGAGGAGGAGGAAGAAAAAGAAGAAAAGGGATCGCTGAATATAGGTTTTT
The DNA here is from genome assembly GCA_016584305.1 of Chionoecetes opilio. Classification (NCBI taxonomy): domain Eukaryota; kingdom Metazoa; phylum Arthropoda; class Malacostraca; order Decapoda; family Majidae; genus Chionoecetes; species Chionoecetes opilio. Next base: position 29,945 of record JACEEZ010013164.1, read on the forward strand.
TTTCCTCGAAAGTTTTGGAGTTGGAAGAGAAGAGGAAGACAGAATACAGAAGGAAGAGAAGACAGAGGAAGAAATGAACGTATAATTAAAGAATAGACTAGAAAAGAGCGAGAGATAGATAAAGAGAAAAACGATGCTGATGATGATGATTATGAAGATGAGAATAACGGCGATGAAGAAGAAGAAAAAAAGAAGAAAAGAAAATATGTGAAAAAAAAGACGACTAGAGAGAAGAGGAATCCACATCAGGAAGAGAAGATTTAGGAAGAGGACACAGAAGAGAAGGAATAGAAGACTGGAGGAGGAGGAGGAGGAGGAGGAGGAGGAGGAGGAGGAGGAGGAGGAGGAGGAGGAGGAGAGGAGGAGGAGGAGGAGGAGGAGGAGGAGGAGGAGGAGGAGGAGGAGGAGAGGAGGAGAAAAGAAGTTAAAGCCAGACAAAAACTTGTCGGCCATTATCACTGAACCAAATTGTACCGTTCGGACATGCTCTTCCCCCCCCCCTCTCTCTCTCTCTCTCTCTCTCTCTCTCTCTCTCTCTTCTCTCTCTCTCTCTCTCTCTCTCTCTCTCTCTCTCTCTCTCTCTCTCTCTCTCTCTCTCACATAATCTACAAAAAACCATTCATAATTGTTTTCTTTAATGGAATAGTGTCAAATTACGTGCCGCGCTTGTTTGATATGTGTGTGGAGGTCGATTAATCTGACACCTACATGGGTTTAGACTTAGCAAAGGGGTTTCTCTAAGTCTCGCTCCTCACAACACAGTCAGTCTATCTGGGTAGGAATGTTGGCGATTTGATGATATCTCTGGAACGGGCTGAGAGAAGTGTGTTCTGTCTAGCTGGCTTGAGTGTCTCTCCTGGAAATGCTATAATTATACTAACGTAGAGATGGCCTCCTCCTCCCCTTTCTTTTCCTTTCCCATACAGAGAGAGAGAGAGAGAGAGAGAGAGAAAGAGAGAGAGAGAGAGAGAGAGAGAGAGAGAGAGAGAGAGAGAGAGAGAGAGAGAGACCATCATCATCATCATTACCATCACTCCTACTATCATCACTACTACTACTTTCATCACCCTATCATCACCTTTATTCACTACTATCATCACTAGTCAATCATCACCACAACAGCAATCATCACCATCACCACAACAGCAATCATCACCACCACTGCAACCATCATCATTACTCTCACTATCACCACCACATCACTACCATCATCATTACAGGTACGTTCTCAAGGTCATTCCTCCGAGAGAGAGAGGGGAGAGAGAGAAGAGAGAGAGAGAGAGAGAGAGAGAGAGAGAGAGAGAGAGAGAGAGAGAGAGAGAGAGAGAGAGAGAGAGAGAGAGAGAAAAAAAATGAACTGGCAGCAACGTAAATGTCCTAAGGCAAAGTTCCAGGGGAGTGGTAATTCACTGGAATGTTCCCTATGGCTAATTCTCTCTCTCTCTCTCTCTCTCTCTCCCCCTCTCTCTCTCTCTCTCCTCTCTCTCTCTCTCTCTCTCTCTCTCTCTCTCCCCTCTCCTTCTCTCCCTCTCTCTCCCCTTTCTCTCTCTCTCTCTCTCTCTCTCTCCTCTTTATCACCGTAGTAAGAGTGCTTTGTCCCGTCAGCTGAACCAACTTGAACATAGATATGTCTCGATACGGGGAGGTCAGACCAGTCTTGCCTTACTGCTGGGGGCCGCTGCTTACTGCTGCTGCTGCTACTGCTGCTGCTTACTGCTACCTACTGCTGTGACGCTACGCAGTGAATAGTAGTATCGAATGCTTCTCTTATTCCTCCTGTTGTGGGATTAATTAATGTTGCTGCGAAAAGGGATCAGTGCGAGTGTCTATAAACATGGGTAGCCTCAAGATCTATAGACTTTTAACCCCTTGAGGCCGAGAACGTAATTTTCATTGTAATATTCCCACCATTCGACGATTTTAATGAACATCAGCAATATTATATAGATATGACCTGTTTAATATCCTTGTCCATTAGCTAATTTGGTTTATTTAGTTACTTTTTCGTAGTTTTATGGCTAATAACAGACGATTTCATATAGCAAAGGAAAGATCTGGGCGTGAATAGGTTAATAGGTCCCCTAGTATAGGTCCTTAGTATAGTTCCCTAGTATGTATTATTTAATATATTTAATAGCCCCCTAGATAGTATGCCTATTAATCTTGGGTAGCCTTTTCTCCTCCTCCTACTTTTGTTGTAAGTTTAGTTTCTTTCTTCTGAGGCTGGTTTTCTGCAAGGTGTATTTCTTCTCCTCCTTCTTCTCCTCCCCCTCCTCAACCTCCTCCTCCTCCTCCACCTCCTCTCCTCCTCCTCCTCCTCCTCCTCCTCCTCCTCCTCCTCCTCCTCCTCCTCCTCCTCCTCCTCCTCCTCCTCCTTACTCCTCCTCTTCCTCCTTCTCCTCCTCCTCCTCCCTCCTCCTTCCTCCTCCTCCTCCTCCTCCTCTTCTCCTCTCCTCCTCCTCCTCCTCCTCCTCCTCCTCCTCCTCCTCATCCTCCTCCTCCTCCTCCTCCTCCTCCTCCTCCTTGGTGTTTTATATTTTGTGCTGCTGCGTTTGTGTGCTGGTGCTAGAGAGAGAGAGAGAGAGAGAGAGAGAGAGAGAGAGAGAGAGAGAGAGAGAGAGAGAGAGAGAGAGAGAGAGAGAGAGAGAGAGAGAGAGAGAGAGAGAGAAGTAAAATAGGTCAAAAAGAGAAACTAGTCGATAAATAACAACAAGAAACGACGAGAAAGACGATAAATGACTGCAAGACGAATCATTTGTACTATAATAATAAGAAAAAGCTGATGATGATGATGATGATGAGAGTATGATAAAGCCACACCCTATGAAAAGAAGAAGCAGAAAAAGAAGGAAGAGACACATATAGTAAAGTAAAGGGCGAGTCAAGGGGAGTAAAGGAGTCAAGGAGTAAGTTTAAAGGAGTAAGGGAGAGTAAAGAGGAAGAGGAAGAAGAACAGAAAGAGAAGGAAAACAAACCGTAGTGATGATGACAAGGAGAGGAAAAAAAGATAGACAAAGAAAAAAAAGCAGGAGAAAGATAATGATATGAAGAAGAGGAGGAGGAGGAGGAGGAGGAGGAGGAGGAGGAGGAGAAGAGGAGGAGGAGGAGGAGGAGGAGGAGGGAGGAGGAGATGCAACGCTCAGAGACACAGCCGCTTCTAAGCTATCCTTACCTCGTCTTGGGTTAAGCAATTAGAATGCCTCAACTCGAGGTCTCGTTATTTTTACAGTATAATGCTGACGGTGTGTGGTGAGCATACTAAACAGGGACGGGAGGAAGGAGGGGGAGGGGACAGACGGGGGAGGAGGGGAGGACGGGGAGGGATGGAAGGGGAGGGATGGAAGGGGAGGTAGGGGAAGACGAGGAGGAAGGGATGGTAGGGGAGGGATGGAAGGGGAAGGTTGTGGGTGGGGAGTGGGGAGTTAGCTAGCGGCTCTTCCAGTCCCACACATTCCCCCTCCTCCTCCTCCTCCTCCCTCCTCCTCCTCTCCCCAAAACGACCCTCCCCTCTCCCTCCCCTCTCCCTCCCCTCTCCCCAAAACGACCCTCCCCTCTCCCTCCCCTCTCCCCAAAAAGACCCTCCCCTCTCCCTCCCCTCTCCCTCCCCTCTCCCCAAAACGACCCTCCCCTCTCCCTCCCCTCTCCCCAAAACGACCCCGTAACAAGTCATAAATCACATCAAAAATTATAAAGGAATAAAGAAATGATAATGAAAGGGATAAAAAGAGTCGTTGATTTCGAGCGAATAATTGGCGTAACAGAGATACTGATTCGTGTTATGTGAGAGAGAGAGAGAGAGAGAGAGAGAGAGAGAGAGAGAGAGAGAGAGAGAGAGAGAGAGAGAGAGAGAGAGAGAAAAGAGAAGGAGAGAGAGAGAGAGAGAGAGAGAGGAGAGAGAGAGAGATGGGGGAGGGCAGAAAATTGAGTGTTTTGCTATACGAATTCTCTCTCTCTCTCTCTCTCTCTCTCTCTCTCTTCTCTCTCTCTCTCTTTTCTCTCTCTCTCTCTCTCTCGGCCCGGACTGCACGCCATCCCACCCAGCAATCAAGGGTCGTCGCGCGGATTAGGAACCTGGTCATCACCGCCCGAAGGACACTGAGGCACGACTCACCACCACCACCACCATCACCACTACCACCATCATCACCACCACCACCATCATCACCACTACCAACACCACCATAATCACCAGCATCACCACCACTACTATCATCATCACCACACCACCATCATCATCAGTACTACCGCCACCATCACCACTACTACTATCACCGCCACCATCACCACCACCACCAGTACTACCACCACCAGCATCACCACCAGCATCACCACCACTACCACCACCAATTCTACCATCATTACCACCACCAGCACTATCACCATCACCACCACCTTCACCACCATCACCACCATCACCATCAACCACCACCACCAGTACTACCACTATCACCACCACCACCTGTATTACCGCCATCACCACCACCAGTACTACCACCATCACCACCACCAGTACTACCACCATCACCACCACCATCACCCCCACCATTACCACCACCACCACCACCACCACCATCACCACCACCATCACCATCACCACCACCACCACCATAAACCCCCACCATCACCACCACCACCACTACCACCACCATCACCACCACTTCTCTCTCTCTCTCTCTCTCTCTCTCTCTATCTCTCTCTATCTCTCTCTCTCTCCGTCTCTCTCCTTCTCTCTCTCTCTTCTCCTCCCCTCTCTCTCTCTCTCTCTCTCTCTCCCCTCTCTCTTCTCCTCTCTCTCTCCTCCCCTCTCTCTCTCTCTCTCTCTCTCTCTCTCTCTCTCTCTCTCTCTCTCTCTCTCTCTCTCTCTCTCTCACTCCTTAGTCTTACATTGTTTTTCTTCAACCTCCTTCTTTGATTACGTATTTATTTATTTATTTATTTATTTATTATATTTCCTTCCTTCCTTCCTTCCTTCCTTCCTTCCTTCTCCCCTACCCTATTTCTTTCCAATTCTTTCCTTCCTTCCCTACCTACCTTCCTTCCTTCCTTCCTTCCTTCCTTCCTTCCTTCCTTCCTTCCTTTCCTTCCTTCCTTTCCCTTTCCCTTTCCCTTTCTCCCTTACCCTCATTTCTTTCCCTTTCTTTCCTTTTTTCCTTCCCTACTTACCTACCTTCCTTCCTTCCTTCCTTTCCCTTTCCCTTTCCCTTTCCCTTTCTTCCTTCCTTCCTTCCTTCCTTCCTTCCTTCCGCCCTTCCTTCCTTCCTTCCTTCCTTCCTTCCTTTCCCTTTCCCTTTCCTTTCATACTTGCTCCTTCACGCACCACCACCACCACCGCCTCCACCACCACCACCACCACCACCATCGCCACCACCACCACCACCACCACCCCATCGCCCCCAAACCACCACCAAACCACCACCCACCACCACCCACCAACCACCACCACCACCAGAAAGCCTCCGTAATTTCACCTTGAGGTAAGTAGCTTTAAAGAGCCGCAGATAAGGATCTAGGGCGACCATATGGCGGTGGGTGGCGCGTCCTTATTTATCAATGTTGAGGAAACTTTAGCAGAGAGAGAGAGAGAGAGAGAGAGAGAGAGAGAGAGAGAGAGAGAGAGAGAGAGAGAGAGAGAGAGAGAGAGAGAGAGAGGGCTGGGGTGCCTTTCTGGGGGCTCCTCCTCCTCCTCCTCCTCCTCCTCCTCCTCCTCCTCCTCCATCTCACAAGGCAAAAAATTATTAAAATGCAAATAAAAACAAGAAAAATATACAATTATAAAAAAAGTCGAATGTTTAAAATAAGGAAATAAAACAATAGACAAAAAATGAAACAATATCATACAAATAAGAACACGAGCATCAGGAACAACAGCAAAGCAAAAAAATAAAAAAAAAAATAAAGTAGCCTATGTTAAAAAAATTGAAAATAATACTGAGATAAGAAAAGAAAAGACAAAAATATAGAAAGAGTAAAGTATAATGAAAAGAGAACAATAGTACTGAGATCAAAGAATAGATTAGTAGATAAAGAAAAACAACTGTATAGACCACACTAGCAGCACAAAACACCACAGTGCATTTTTTTACTTGCTAACTGGGCGACCAAAATGTCTCCCAGTGATGGAAAACTGTCGCCCAGTAAGGACATTTTGAAGCTACTGGGCGACAAGATATTTAATTATTACTGCATATGATCATTATTTATATATATATAATATTTCTTCTTTTATTGTCTATATAATCTTGTGCCGTCATATATACCATCTCGATTGTTTGCGTAGTGAAAATTTGTTGGTGCCACTGGAAGATTCATAAGCACAGCATGGAAAGGGAGGGGAGGGTCACACAACATACGAAATGGGGAAGATAATACCAAAAAGCTGTAGTTTAACAGGTATGCCTACTACCTATGCTATGTTATGCTGTATACCACTATGCTATGCTACTACCACCCTTCTGGATATCCAAGGAATGTCGCCCAGTAAGATTTGCTTAAAAAAATGCTCTGAAACACCACCTTAACCACTTTTATCTCAGTAGAGTAAAAAAAATTGAAAAAGAAAAAAAATATGTTAAGAGAATAATAATATAATACTAAGATTACAGAAGAGATACATAGATAAAGAAGAACCACTTGATAGACCTCCATAACCACACAAGCCACCACCTGCACCACTTGTATCTCTTGTCGATCTGTCAAGCCACCCCTCAGATATAACCACCCTTATATAACGAAAAATAGAATAAAGAAGAACAAATAACAGAGTTCCTATGACTCAACACGTCATTTGAGGGAAGAAGAGGAAGATTCCCATTTGTGGTAAAACAAGAGATGTTTTTTTTTTTTACGTAAAATTTCTTTCTTTTTACGTGGCTAGAGATTTTTTTTTGACAGAGATTTGTTTTTGACGTAGAGATTTTTTTTCTACGTAGAGATTTTTTTTTTTAAAGCCTATAACGCCTGTAGGCTATTTATTTATTATTTGATATTAAATAAAAGATGGCTTGATTTCATTTTATTGTTCATGTAATAATGGAGTTTTTTGATGAATCGTCCGTCCGTCGTATGTCTTGGAAGGAAAAGATTAATCTAATAAAATAGACTAAAACCAAAACGGAGGCAATTTATCGTGCATTACGCTATGTTAGAGTAGGATATCATATAAGAGAGAGAGAGAGAGAGAGAGAAGAGAGAGAGAGAGGAGAGAGAGAGAGAGAGAGAGAGAGAGAGAGAGAGAGAGAGAGAGAGAGAGAAAAGAAGAAAAAAAACCAGTTACTTCATAATCACACAAGTTCTCTGTACATATCTTCCATAACGCTTGAAAACACTTACCTTTCTATCTTCTTGCATAGGTGTGTGTGTGTGTGTATGTAAGTAAAAAGAGAGAGAGAGAGAGAGAGAGAGAGAGAGAGAGAGAGAGAGAGAGAGAGAGAGAGAGAGAGAGAGAGAGAGAGAGAAGAGAGAGAGAGAGAGGGGAGAGAAGAGAGAGAGAGAGAGAGAGAGAGAGAGGAAGAAAAAAAAAAACCAGTTACTTCATAATCACACAAATTCTCTGTACATATCTTCCATAACGCTTGAAAATACTTACCTTTCTATCTTCTTGCATAGGTGTGTGTGTGTGTGTCACTGTGTATGTATGTAAGTAATTAAGTGTGATAGCGACGTGGGTGTGTCATTGATTAATTTGATATACGGCTTAATGGATAGATACAGATCAATTTGTAGGTACTATATAGCTTGTTCCATTAAACTCTGCCTTTTTTTCTTCTTAGAGACATTTGTAGCTTTTCTTACCGTAGATAACAGCAAAGTCGCCACCTGCAATCATGTCGCCAGTCGCCATATATTACGAATTATAGCATTACTACTGATTTCTATGTGCCACTGAAGATGATACACAGTAGTTTATATCATGACTGTATAATCTACCCTGTTTCAGCGTTGTTTTATGCTTTGTATCTGTGAGTATATACGGTTTCAAATTTCACTACGCGGTTTTTTTTCGGGCGACGACGACAGCGGTACGACACTCAGTAAATAAACACTAGATGGCGACTTTATTGTTGGTAGCCACTTTGTAGATATTTTTGTCATTTGTTCATTTATAGCCATACTATGACACAGATGAAGACACAAAATAACACAGACTCTCCAGATAGCCCCTTCTAACTTTCCAGAAATCATGCATGTAGAAATGTAAGTATTAACGCCACCACACGTCTGTAAACAGAAAAAAAAGTTGTCCTGGCAACTTTACTGCTATCTACGGTAGATCTAACAAGTTTTGAGTCTTGACAGAATCATAGAAATATCAACACAATATTTATTTTTACACTATCATTATTATTATTTTTTTTTACAAGATATTTCTCGATTATTTACGATTTTGCTACACGTCTATTTTCCTTCTTTCTCATGACCGCGACGTGACAGCATCATCATCATCATCATAATGGATTTATTGTTCGTGTTTAATTATCCCAAATGTATTTATCATGTGAACAAAATTATTATTCTCTTTTCTATAAACCTAGAATAACCTTAAAAAAAACTAAAATAACCTAAAATAAACCTAAAATAGCCTAAAATATACTAAAATTTACCTAAAATAACCTATAATAAACCGAAAATAGCCTAAAATATACTAAAATTTACCTAAAATAACCTAAAATAAACCTAAAATAGCCTAAAATATACTAAAATTTACCTAAAATAACTTATAATAAACCGAAAATAACCTAAATTAATCTTTAACCCCTTTACACCCAGATCTTTCCTTTGCTATAAAAAAAATGTCTGTTGTTAGCCATAAAATCAGGAAAAGTAACTAAATATACCAAATTAGTTAGTGGACAAGGATACTAAATAGGTCATAGCTATTAAAATATTGCTTATACTCACTAAAAATCGTCTAATAGTAGTCAAATTACAATGGAAATAACGTTCTGGGCCTCAAGGGGTTAAAAAGAGGCTAGAATAACCTTAAATACACCTAAAATATCCCAAAAAAAACTCACTTAAAGGGGTGTGAGGGGTGGGGGGGAGGGGTCCGGGAGGGGGGGTGTGGGGGGGAGGGGTGTTTCCCATCTTTTCTTCACTGTTGCCTCATTAGATCTTGATCCCAATAGTCAGTAGGGTCATTCCTTCATCTCTTTTGTCCGGGTCAATAATGTCTGCTGGGAAAATTTGCTGTAGCTATTATTCATTTTTTTTATTTCATTCAAGAACTCATCGAACTTTGACATTTTCATATTCTCTTACATACTGTTTTAGAGAGACCGATGAATAGCGTTTTATTATTTCCTTTCGGTGTTTGGTATTGTTTAGTTTCTGGTTCATAGCTACAAAAATTGATATTGCCTAAAATATTACTTTTTTATATTTTTTTCTAGTTCCTTCATCGTGCCTTTACCGCTGTATCACAATGTTTTGTTTTCACATCTCTGTTTTTATCACTTACACTATCGTACCAGAACGTAATTTCCATTGTAATTTGGCTGGGCTACCATTAGACAATTTTTAGTAAATATAAGCAATGTTTTATAGATATGACTTGTTTAGTATTCTTGTCCACTAGTTAATTTGGTATATTCAGTTACTTTTCGTAATTTTATGGCTAACAACAGATGATTTTATATAGCAAAGGAAAGATCTGGGCGTGAAGGGGTAAATGTTTGAGATGTGACACCAGGTTTGCGTTTCTACTTGACGGCTGGTTCCTAATTACTGCGGTGGACGGAAACACTGGTCACTCACCCCAACCACCCACACACCACCTACCCCTCAACCAACCACACGCCACCTACCCCTCAACCAACCACACGCCACCTACCCCTCAACCAACCACACGCCACCTACCCCTCAACCAACCACACGCCACCTACCCCTTCAACCAACCACACGCCACCTACCCCTCAACCAACCACACGCCACCTACCCCTTCAACCACCCACACGCCACCTACCCCCAACCAACCACACGCCACCTACCCCCAAACCAACCACACGCCACCTACCCCCAACCAACCACACGCCACCTACCCCCAACCAACCACACGCCACCTACCCCTCAACCAACCCACACGCCACCTACCCCCAACCAACCACACGCCACCTACCCCTCAACCAACCACACGCCACTACCCCCCAACCAACCACACGCCACCTACCCCCAACCAACCACACGCCACCTACCCCTCAACCAACCACACGCCACCTACCCCTTCAACCAACCACACGCCACCTACCCCTCAACCAACCACACGCCACCTACCCCTTCAACCAACCACACGCCACCTACCCCTCAACCAACCACACGCCACCTACCCCTCAACCAACCACACGCCACCTACCCCTTCAACCAATCACACGCACTACCCCTCAACCAACCACACGCCACCTACCCCTCAACCAACCACACGCCACCTACCCCCCAACCAACCACACGCCACCTACCCCTCAACCAACCACACGCCACCTACCCCTCAACCAACCACACGCCACCTACCCCCCAACCAACCACACCCCCCCTACCCCTCAACCAACCACACGCCACCCTACCCCTCAACCAACCACACGCCACCTACCCCCAACCAACCACACGCCACCTACCCCTCAACCAACCACACGCCACCTACCCCTCAACCAACCACACGCCACCTACCCCTCAACCAACCACACGCCACCTCGCCCCCTTACCAGCTGGTCTGCCCTTCCCACTCCAGCGGTTGAGGTAAACTTTGCATTAACAACTTGATTTGATAGAAAAGAATGCCAGACAAACACTATTCTACCAGCCGTTGACAAGAGTGGACTTACTGTCGAAAAAGTTAAAATGGAATTGCGTCAGCCTGTCTCTCCTGCCGTGTGTTACGGGACATAATCGTGCGGAAAGGATGTCATGAGACAGATGGGTCCTGGATGCCGGGGGGGGGGGGGGGGATGGGCCTCCTCTCAAATTAACCGAAGCTCACCTTTGTTGCTCACCAAATATATGCAGCAGAAGGACCACAGTAATTACCTCCTTGGGCAGGGAATCGTCCTTGAAGCCTCGAGCGGGACTTGAAGCGTCGGGCACATGGGTCAAAAGGTGCATTATCCCTTAAAGTTTGGCGTGTAGGGAAGCAGATGAGGTTATCGACCCTATTTATCAGGGCAGTGAGGTTGATTTTAGCTTGCCGTCTACTTCGCCTGTCACCCCTAAGCGAGAATTGAATTACAGTGTTCCCATATCGCCCTCCTTGCGTAATTACCGATGCAAAGGACGACCCGCTTGGGGGAAAAAATGAAAAAAGGAAGATGGCTTTTTGGTTTTTGTGAAATGTATGCAAATTACGCTGGATTTTCTCTTGGTTAATACTAGTTCTCGAGGCGTTGTTAGGGTGTATGGGAACCCTGCCTCCCTGCCTGCCTCCCTGCCTGCCTCCCTGCCTCCCAGCCTGCCTCCCTGCCTGCCTCCCAGCCTGCCTCCCTGCCTGCCTCCCAGCCTGCCTCCCAGCCTGCCTCCCTGCCTGCCTGCCTCCCAGCCTGCCTCCCTGCCTGCCTGCCTCCCAGCCTGCCTCCCTGCCTGCCTGCCTCCCAGCCTGCCTCCCTGCCTCCCTGCCTGCCTGCCTCCCTGCCTGCCTCCCAGCCTGCCTCCCAGCCTGCCTCCCAGCCTGCCTGCCTCCCTGCCTCCCTGCCTGCCTCCCTGCCTCCCTGCCTGCCTGCCTCCCTGCCTCCCTGCCTGCCTGCCTCCTGGGCCCGCCTCCTGCCTGCCTCCCTGCCTCCCTGCCTCCCAGCCTGCCTCCCTGCCTGCCTCCCAGCTGCCCTCCAGCCTGCCTCCCAGCCTGCCTCCCTTTCCCTGCCTCCCTGCCTGCCTGCCTCCCAGCCTGCCTCCCTGCCTCCCTGCCTGCCTCCCAGCCTGCCTCCCAGCCCTGCCTGCCCGCCTCCCTCCCCTGCCTGCTCCTCCCTGCCTCCCTCCCTGCCTGCCTCCCTGCCTGCCCTCCCTGCCTGCCTCCCAGCCTGCCTCCCTGCCTCCCCCTGCCTGCCTGCCTCCCCTGCCTGCCTCCCAGCCTCCCTGCCTGCCTCCCAGCCTGCCTCCCCCTGCCCCCAGCCTGCTTCCCTTTCCTGCCTCCCCCATCCCTGCCTGCCTCCCTGCCTGCCTCCCTGCCCCCCCTGCCCCCTACCCACCCCCTGCCTCCTCCCCGCCTGCCTCCCTGCCTACCTCCCAGCTGCCTCCTACCCCCCCCTCCCCCTTTCCCCCGCCCTCCAGCCCGCCTCCCTCCTTTTTTGTCGCCCCCCAGCCTGCCCCCCACCCGCCTCCCTGCCTGCCTCCAGCCTGGCCCCCCTGCCTGCCTCCCTGCCTCCCCCCCTGCCTGCCTCCCTGCCCGCCTCCCTGTCTGCCTCCCTCCCTCCCTGCCCGCCTCCTTGCCTGCCTCCCTGCCTGCCTCCCTGCCTGCCCCTGCCTGACCCCCTGCCTGCCTCCCTGCCTGCCTCCCAGCCTGCCCTGCCTGCCTGCCTGCCTGCCTCCCTGTCTGCCTCCCTCCCTCCCTGCCTGCCTCCTTGCTTGCCTCCCCTGCCTG
>JACEEZ010013164.1:45000-62500 GCA_016584305.1 Chionoecetes opilio
AGGAAGAAGGCGGGAGGGGGACGAGGAAGAAGGGGAGAGGAGGAGGAAGGGAGGGAGGGGAAAGAGGGACGAGGAGGAGGAAGGAGGGGAGAGGGGGAGGGAAGGAAGGAGGAGGAATAAGGAAGGGAGGAGAGGAGGAGGAGGAAGGAGGAGAAGAAAGGGAGGAGGAAGAACTATTTCTTAAGTACCTTCGCTTCGTGCACAATCCTTCAGAGTCTTTCACGGGCCTCTTTGCTCCTTCACGCATCCTACAGGAGTCATGGGAGGGCATTAGAAGTCCCACAGGATTACTATAGTATTCCTAGGTTTTTTAAGTACTTTGACAATCGCATGGGTGGCTCAAATAGGGATTATTAATAATAATAATAATAATAATAATAATAATGAAAATACTAATATTGATCGTTGTATTGAAGTAATGATTAATCTAGCAATTCCTATCGTATTTGTATCTCTTGTAGTAAGTTTTGTCTAATTTGTGGTTTTTAAGGAATATCTGGAAGTATCATGTCATTGTGAATTGGCTGAAATAGGGGCTTCTAATAATTGTAACTGAAAACTGACTCCAGATTCGTGTTCAGCATGCCCGAAAACTGCTAGAAACTAATTTTCAAGCAATTCTATTTTTCAAAAAATATTGCAATTTTTTTTTTAAATCACGTTTTTTCAATAACTAAAAAACTAAGGCAGATAAGTACAACATGTATAGAGAAGTAAATATGAAAGTAGTGTACATTATATTTATAAACAAACCTTTTCAGGGATAATATAATTCGAAGTATAAATAAATATTAATTAATTTATATATGGCATAATGGTCTTGGTTCTCGGCGTGAGTAAGGGCGCGGCTAATGTCTTCATTGTGGGGGCGGTGTGCCTATACGTGGGGTGGGGCGGGACGGGGTGAGGGCGGGGCGGGGTGAGGGAGACCGCAGGAGGGTGACCCACACCTTTATATCTGGCCTGTGTGGTCCCTCTACCTGCCCTGTTAAACCCACTGAGTCTCTGCGTTTGGCCTCGACTACGTCTAATTAAATCCTTAGTTTGCGTCTTGTCGAGGGCTGCGGGACGTTCTGAGGCTGTCCAGGGGCGGGTCCGTGCTCTTTCCTCACCTGCGCTAATTAAATGTCTGCTCCACCTGGCTGTCCCGTCCCCCCAACCAATGCCGCCGCCCCTGAGGGAAGCCACCTGGGTAAGCCTCCGGAAGGAAGCCACACTCTGGACGTGAGGGTGTGGGCAGAATTTGTGAATCACCCTTTTAGAGACAAAGGCTCGATTTTTAAGAGGTCGGTCAGTCTGGAAATATTTACTCTGATGTTATCGGTCGATCGTCGCGAGGATATCAGGTTGAGTGGGACCATGAGGCACCGGCGGGCTCTTGGGAGGAGGAAACCGAGGAGGAGGAGGAGGAGGAGGAGGAGGAGGAGGAGGAGGAGGAGGAAGAGGAGGAGGTATAGAGAGAAGCCCGCCCACATGCTGTTACCTCTTCTTCTCCAACCTTCTCTGTCCAATCCTCCTCCTCCTCCTCCTCCTCGTAATGGTGCTCTTGACAGCAGTCGCATTGAATTTGAAACTTGAATTGAAATTATCTGTGTAACCCGTAATTAGCCACAGCCCTCCCCACTCGCAGCGCGGTGGCATATTCCCCAATTCTATGCGAGTATGTGGTCTCTGAGTGAAGACGCTTGGCTATACCTTCGAAACTAACTATAGGATTATCTCGAAAATACATTCATTGTGATTCCTACACAAAGTTACCGTAAGAGTAGAAGAAACCTAACCTTCCCTAACCGTAACCTAACGTAACCTAACCTGACGTGTTCAAGAGTAAACGCCACATACTGTTCGGGAAAACGGGAATATGCGACCCGGTGCAAGCAGTTATTTGACGGTCACTTGTCTACGAGGCACTGAAGCTGTCACACACGAGGACGATATCAATACCACCAAAAACAAATAGAAGAAACAAGAAATTCAATACACGAAATTTAGCGTCGTAAGAAAGGACGTTGAGGAAGAAAGAGAGAAAGAGAAGATCTATTGAGAGATGAGTTACAAGGGTAGAATTGCGAGGTGATTTAAGAGAGATAACAAGACTAGAGAGATTATGTATACAAAACGCGGTTGTTGTTTTTTTTTTCCTGCAGCCCATGCCTTCGGGTAGAAATTAAATTATTATTATTATTATTATTATTATTATTATTATTATTATTATTATTATTATTATTAAATCAACCAATGAAGGATAACAAACAGAAAAAATTAAGGTTCAGTGTTGAATGATAAAGAGGAGAAGGAGCAAACATCAACATCAACAGTAACATCATTAGGAGGGGAGGAGAAAAGGGCAGACGGCGACAAATGGGAGGGAGGAGCAATTAAGAGGAGGAGAAACAAGGGCGGAAGAAGAACATTAATAAAATATATAAAGGCAGAATTAAAGAAGAAAACGGAATGTGTGTGCTCAGAAGATAAACTATGATAAATAGATAAATATGATCAAAACTCGTCAGGTAGTTAGTGCGGAGTCATTGGGGAGCTTTAGAAGGAGTCTGGATAAATTCATAGATGGGGATGATAGGTGCGATGTAGGTAGTGTTAAGTAACAGGAACTACCTCGTGTAGGTCTCCCGGCCTCTTGTAGCTTCCTTATTTTCTTATGTTCTTATAAAACATGAAAAATAAAGAAAATGGAATTGAAGACTGATACTACTGATAAGACTGAAGATACGTGAGGTAGAAATGTGATGAAGAATTGAAAGCGAGAAAACATTAACCACTTGAGGCCCAGAGCGTAATTTCCATTGTAATTTGGGTACCGTTAGACGATGTTTAGTGACTAAGCAATATTTTATAGATATGACCTGTTATCCTTGTCGACTAACTAATTTGGTATATTAAGTGACTTTCGTAATTTTATGGCTAACAACATACAATTTTATATAGCAAAGGAAAGATCTGGGCGTGAAGGGGTTAATGAGAGGATAATGTAATACGAAGACGATACGACAATGTAATGAGAAATAGGTTAATTTTCATTCAAGTTTTAGTAGACGGAAGAGAACGAAATGAGGAGACTTTATAAATGAAGGAGAACTGTGACAAAAAAGATAACATTCATAAGTTCAAAAAATATAGAAAATAATAAAATATGCTGTTAAAAGTTGACTATAGCTACATTACAACGGCTGACGAAAGACTTGGTGCAGTAAAAACAAAATGATAAGTAGAGTGATAGGAAAAAGCAAGATAGGAGATAAGATAAAGAGCTAAAGAACAACAGTGACCAAAAAAATACAGTGAAGAGAGAAAGAGAGAGAGAAAAAAGAGAAAAAGAGTGAAAAAGAGTAAAAGAGAGAGAGAAAAAAATCCGAATTGACTCATAATAGTAAAAACGTTTACTAATAGAGTTTTAAACGTTGGAAACCTTCTATTTGTTTTTCTTTTTCATTTTTACTAATAAACGTCTTGGGGCGAGTCAGTGTTCGGTCCATGCCAGCCAGCACCGCGTCTTGACTTCGGTAATGGCAACGCTCACCCAGCTTAATAAGAAGGTATTTGTTAAAGTAATGGAACTAAATTGGTCTTTACTTCTTGAGACTTTACCTGTATCCATGCAGACTTAATCCACATTCCTCTCTCTCTCTCTCTCTCTCTCTCTCTCTCTCTCTCTCTCTCTCTCTCTCTCTCTCTCTCTCTCTCTCTCTCTCTCTCTCTCTCTCTCTCTCTCTCTCTCTCGTAGCCATCTATATAAAAGTTTACTGCGTTCTATTTCTACAAGTATACGGGAAAGAAAAAGAAAGAGAAGGACAGGTCAGAAGCGAGGATAAAGCCTTAATCCAGCCTCAGGTAACTGTATTAAGCTGTAAATGGAACGTAAGTACTGCGGGAGAGCATTATGGGAGCGGCGGCATTTATTGGGCTATTAGCGTTTTACTCCTTCCCGCGTCCCGCCAGCCCTCTACTGCAGACGCACGCTGGGCATTGAAGACACGATTTCCACCTCTCTTTGTATGTGGTGGAGTGTGGACATTTTTACTGTGCCACGCTGTAATGTTTCATGATGTCTTAATCTTAATTTTGTTCTTTCTCTCTCTCGTCATGTAAATAAATATGAGTTATGGCTATATATGTTATGGAGAGAGAGAGAGAGAGAGAGACAGAGAGAGAGAGAGAGAGAGAGAGAGAGAGAGAGAGAGAGAGAGAGAGAGAGAGAGAGAGAGAGAGAGAGAGGGGGGGGGGAATAAAGTTTTCATCTGTTGGTAATGGAGCTCCCGGCATTGAGAGGGTATACTCGCACAAAAGCCACTATAATACGAGTACTATGCGATTTCTTCCGACAGGCTTACAGCGCCGAAGCTCCGCGCAGCCCAGCGTATATATGGCCCCCACTTAACCTTATTCTCAAGGCGCGGACACAGACGGGCGGCAGGAAACGTGGGAAAGTTTGTTGACAGGAGGGAGTGTCTTCGTGACCATGAGTGACGCCAGCCCGCCCATACGCCCGCCAGCCGCCCACCTGACGCTGTACCCGGCTATGAGAGAGAGAGAGAGAGAGAGAGAGAGAGAGAGAGAGAGAGAGAGAGAGAGAGAGAGAGAGAGAGAGAGAGAGAGAGAGAGGTAAGAAAGCGTTTGCAAGTAATCGAGACAAAAGCAATTTCATATTTTTCCCCAAGAGGTCGTGGAGGGCTTGGCGTCTGCCTTTGAGTATATTATATATGAATAGTTTTAAGTTCTCACACTTGCCCGTTAAGGCTCCGCTGTGTGTCGGCCGCTGGCTGGCACACTCCAGCTCCGCCCCGCATTATAATACACCTTCTCCAATACACACGTTCATATTTTTACGATATTTATCTTCACACCTAATAAAGTAACACTGAAAGAATGATGACCATGCCAGCCACTCAGCGTGATCTATACCCGCCAATCCTACATCATTTTGCCTTCGATTTGTGAAGTTTTTGTTCTTGTAAATATATAGGCGGTGGAGGGCCGTAAAATTCCCGACAAAAGGGGCGGCGTGTTGAATGGGCGGGGAATATCAACCCCTCATAAGGGCGGCGACACTTTTTGCCTCTTTGGGACAGCCTGAAGAAGTGCCTGTGCGTGTGTGAACCCTCATTTATCTCGCCAAAGACGGGAATACGAATGAATCGGCGGCGGATATATGGGCATGCAGCCGCCGCCCTTCCCTGACTCAACACTTTGCCTATATTTGTGAGGATATATGAGTCCCGGATGTGGCGTGTGTCTATATATGTTGATGTGTATTATGGAAGGGTGCGGGCGCTTCAGTCCTTATGGGCGAAGCATTTCCTGACTTGTTGGCGCGTCACTAACCTTCTCTTCCTCCTCCTTGTCCCTCCTCCCTCCTCCTCAATTACTATCACCACCATTATCAAGGGGTTGTCTGTGTGTGGTGTGTGTGTGTGTGTGTGTGTTGTGTATTTTCTTAAGATGTACTTTTTAGGTGTTTACTTTGCTTACACACCTGACCACGTATACCTTAAGCCTGGTTCGCATTGGGTAAATGTCACCACTTTGTAGCGCCGGGAAGTCGGCCTTTAGCGGCCGAGTGCTGAGATTACGTTCACACACGCAATTCGTTCCGGGAAACAAATGCTGGTTTGTTGTTGTTCCCGCGTCCCCGCCATCAACAGTGTTTACAGTGTACATTCAACCATGAATCGTCATTTTTTCCTTGATATCATCTAAATCAAACCCCACGTCTAACCTACCGTAGATAACACTAAAGTCGCCACCTGCACTAATGTCGCCAGCCGCCAAATATTACGAATTATAGCATTGTAAGATGTGTATGTGCCACTGAAGATGATACACAGTAGTTTATATCATGACTATAATCTACCCTGTTTCAGCGTTGTTTTATGCTTTGTATTTGCAAGTATATAAGGTTTCAAATTTCACTACTCGTTTTTTTTTCGGACACTCAGAATATAAACACTAGATGGCGACCTTAGTGTAGCCCGTTATCAACGTCACCACTCGGTTTTATTTTTGCAATTTGTTCATTTATAGCCATAATATGACACAGATGAAGACACAAAATGACACAGACTCTCCAGATAACCCCTTCTAACTTTCCTGAAATCATGGATGTAGAAATGTAAGTATTAACGCCACTACACGTCTGTAAATCGAAAAGAAACGTTGTCCTGGCGACTTTAGTGTTATTTACGGTAACATAATCGTATTCTACCTAACAACCGTTTCTGGCTGTAGCTAAAACGGAAAATTTTCGGTATTATATGTATCGCCATTGCCATGGGAAATTGGGATTCAAAGTAAGGATGAACAGATCTACACGATGATATAAGTTAAATTTTTTAGTTTTTAGTGCCCAATATCGAAATTATACCTATAATTGGGGTGAGTGGGGAAGAGGGTGGTGCTGGCTTCTGCGTTTGTGAATCTGGCGCGCGAAATTCTCGGCAACTCAGCAGATAAAGACCGATCGAGCGGTGTAGGCTTTTTCCGGCAAACATAGGCTGAGATGACTCCCTGGGGAGTCATCTCAGCCTGTTTGCCGACATTTGCCCAGTGTGAACCAGGCTTTATGGTTGTACTTTTTTGGGTGTACTTTTTTGGGTGTACTTTTTTGGGTGTACTTTTTTGGGTGCACTTTTTTGGGTGTACTTTTTTGGGTGCACTTTTTTGGGTGTACTTTTTTGGATGTACTTTTTGGGGTGTACTTTTTTGGGTGTACTTTTTTGGATGTACTTTTGTGGGTGTAGTTTTGTGTGTGTAGTTTTGGGGGCGTCGCAGTCTGATTTCAGGTGTTATAGCCTCATTTGGATTAATTTTTTTAGTAATATTTATTTGAGGAGTAAAGAATCCCTCTTTGCCTTTCTTTTTCCAAAGTAATATTTGGGGTGTACTTTTTAGTAATGTCCTTTTCCTTGCATATATTGTTCTCATGGAATATCTTTAGTAGTTGACATACTTTAAAAGTCAGTATCTATTAGAGTGAAACCTATTAAATTATCAACACTTGCATACACGCCTAAGAGTTACAACCTTAACAACTTCACAGGCAACAGCTAAAATTTCTTAACCCCTTCACGCCTGCAGAGCTTTCCTTTGCTATATAAAATCGTATGTTGTTAGCCATAAAATTACGAAAAGTAGCTCAATATACCAAATTAGCCAGTGAACAAGGAAAATAAACAGGTCATAGCTATAAAATATTGCTTATATTCACAAAAAATCGTCTAGTGGTACCCAAATTACAATGGAAATTACGTTCTGGGCCTCAAGGGGTTAATCTGCTGTTAAGATACATTGAATCATATAACATTTAAAACTCAATTGTCGAATATCAAAATGAAAAGCCGTAAATGTTATCGCCTAAGAGGTCAAGGCTGGCGTGCTGCAAATGACAGATTACTTACTTGTGTCCGTTTCGGTAATATGACTTAAAGATCAACAGATATCACTCGCTTAACTCCTTGAGACCCAGAACGTTATTTCCATTGTAATTTGGGTACCATTAGACAATTTTTAGTAAATATAAGCAATATTTTATAGATATGACCTGTTTAGTATCCTTGTCGACTAACTAATTTGGTATATTCAGTTAGTTCTTGTAATTTTATGGCTAACAACAGACGATTTTATATAGCCTAATGAAGCACCAACGACGAGGATGACGACGACAAGGCCACGAATGACTGCTTCAAATATTTACATGTTTCGAGATGGAAGACAATAATTTCCGTGATTGTTTTTCAAATATTTACGCGACTCGAGACGGGAGTGAACGAGGCGAGGACGGACGAGCAGCAGACATATCAGCAGCATACGCCTTTACTATCCCATAATTTCGCTTTTATTATCCTATGCTCTCGTCTTTACTATCCTATGTCTCTCGCTTTAGATTAGATAGTCTAGTCCTCCTCCTCCTCCTCCTCCTCCTCCTTCAGCTAGTCTTATCTCGCCGTCTTTAGTTTGAGTTAATGTCCATGGCAGTGAACCCCGCGCCTTCTCTCTCTCTCTTTCTCTCTCTCTCTCTCTCTCTCTCTCTCTCTCTCTCTCTCTCTCTCTCTCTCTCTCTCTCTCTCTCTCTCTCTCTCTCTCTCTCTCTTATCATCAGTTAACACACGTTGCGGTAACCTTAGCTAAGACGACATTGTTTCGTTATCCTGCCCAACACCCTTCGTTCCAATCCCTCACACCCTCCACAACGGTCTTCTGATCTTCATATATTTTTTTAAACTTTATTTACATCTAGTACATTTTAACATGGAAGGAAAAAAAAAAAAGGGGATATAAAATAAAATAGAAGGTTAGGTTAGGTTAGGTTAGGTATAAGTTAGGTTAGGTATAGGTTCGGTTAGGTTCGGTTAGGTTCGGTTAGGTTCGGTTAGGTTAGGTATAGGTTCGGTTAGGTTCGGTTAGGTTCGGTTAGGTTAGGTATAGGTTAGGTTAGGCTAGGTTAGGTTAGGTTAGGTATAGGTTCGGTTAGGTTCGGTTAGGTTCGGTTAGGTTAAGTATAGGTTAGGTTAGGTTAGGTTAGGTTAGGTATAGGTTAGGTATAAGTTAGGTTAGGTATAGGTTCGGTTAGGTTCGGTTAGGTTAGGTTCGGTTAGGTAAAGGTTAGGTTAGGTATAGGTTCGGTTAGGTTCGGTTAGGTTAGGTTCGGTTAGGTAAAGGTTAGGTTAGGTATAGGTTCGGTTAGGTTCGGTTAGGTTAGGTTCGGTTAGGTAAAGGTTAGGTTAGGTAAAGGTTAGGTTAGGTATAGGTTCGGTTAGGTTCAATTTGTTTTTCAATCATTTTTTATCGCAAATCACACACACACAACAAAATAAAATAAAAAAAATAATAAAAAAAGTGATTTGCGACAGAAACAGTTAGCAGGTTCATTCAAAACACATCGAAACTCACCAGAAAAAATAGTTTCGTCCACTAAAATGAATTCTGTGTTCATCTGGAAATTTACCGAACTTGGGCCTACCATGTGTGGCTATGTTTTAAGGTCAAAGGTCAAGGTTTCGAGCTCACTTAATGTCAAAATTAATATTGGTCCATAAGGCTTTTATGTATGGTTTTCATGTATCAATCAGGCTACAGGAGTGGGTCTGCATCTATCTTGAGTGCAATTCTATATAGTTATCATTATCTCATCATTCTTCTCATCAGTATTATCGTTATTACAATTATCATCATTTTTCCTGTATAGCATAATAGACAAAATATATAAAAAAAAATGTGCATTCGTCCCTTTCGATTACATTTACGTGTTCTCATATTCTGTCCTCATCTTGCCCTCCCCTGTCATTGGTTGGCGGTGTAAATTGTAATTGGCGGTGTAAATGGTGTAATTGGCGGTAATCATGTTTCCTGCCTTGCTAGTTCTTATTACCCAGTGTCACTTCCTTCCTCTCAGCATTATTCTGTATCTCTCTCGCTAACTTCTTACTTTTTCAACAACTTTTTTATCTCTTTCCTCGTCTCTGTAACCTCTATGCTCCCTGTCAACCACTTTTTATCCCGTGTCCACTCCTCTCGCGTTCTCATTCTTCCTCATTCCTCCTTTCCTCATTTCCTCAATCCTCATTTTTCTGTCCATTTGTCCGCCTCGAGCTGCCTACCTCCCCTCACATCCTCAGACCTGTCACTAACGTCATAAATGGTTGGTTAGATAAGAAAAACAATGACCTTTTTGAGATTACTGTTGGCCACCTGGTAAGTGCACTATCCACAAGGAACGCAGGAGGAGGGTGCCTTGCTGAGAGAGAGAGAGAGAGAGAGAGAGAGAGAGAGAGAGAGAGAGAGAGAGAGAAGAGAGAGAGAGAGAGAGAGAGAGAGAGAGACGAGAGAGAGAGAGAGAGAGAGAGAGAGAGAGAGAGATAGAGAAGAGAGAGAGGAGATAGAGAGAGAGAGAGAGAGAGAGAGAGAGAGAGAGAGAGAGAGAGAGAGGGTAGAATAATGTTTGAATACAACTCAGTGACTCCAACTGTTCTTGTGGTTTGGCCGAATTGGTTGAGTTGAAGTCATTTATTATTATTATTATTATTTCCTTTAATCATCACAGGCTTTTTCAGCTCTTAAATTTTTATATTTTCGTTTCGTCGGAAATATAAATACCAGGGAAACGCTTCCCTGTGATACTGTAAATGTGTGTAACTGCTCGTTGCTGCGCCACAAGATTGTTATATGCACTACAGATTGTTAGGTAGCCGCTGTGGACATCAGTTGGCTCAGGTGTGTCTCATGATTTCCGTTCCCAATGAACCGGATTCCTTTGTTAAGTTTTTCTCTCTCTCTCCCTCTCTCTCTCTCTCTCTCTCTCTCTCTCTCTCTCTCTCTCTCTCTCTCTCTCTCTCTCTCTCTCTCTCTCTCTCTCTCTCTCTCTCTCTCTCTCTCTCTCAGACAGGAGCTTAACAAGTTTACACAAATTGCATAACATGTACATAATAGTGTACCACTTCCTCTCTTATCACCCATGTTATGTCTTCCTCTTCCCTCCTCCTCCTCTTCCTCCTCTCCTCCTTCTCCTCCTCCTCCTCCTCTTCCTCTCCTCATCTCAATCAGTCATTCCCTCCCTTCCTTCTTCCTCTCCTTACTTCAACCTAGACTAAAGGAGAGAGAGAGAGAAAGAGAACAAGAAAAATAAATCATTCGCAGCTATTCATGAAAATTAGTCTTAAGTATAATCTTGTACCAGTAGTGATATCCGTCGCTCCTTTGTATCATATTATTATTTTCAGGTAATTTCTGTCATCCTCAATCTCCTATCTAACAAGTTTGCATTTTGTCTTCTTATCTTTTGTAAATTATAGTTTTTTCGTGTGTGTATTTCTTAGTCCAATGAGTAAATGTTGAAAATCTCTCTCTCTCTCTCTCTCTCTCTCTCTCTCTCTCTCTCTCTCTCTCTCTCTCTCTCTCTCTCTCTCTCTCTCTCTCTCTCTCTCTCTCTCTCTCTCTCTCTCTCTCTCTCTCTCTCGAATAAAGACCTTATCACCCTTTGCCCTGCCATTGCTGCCGCCTTAAAAATTACCCAAGATAATAATGAAGCCTCTTTTCTCTTGCAGGTACGGCGCAGGTAGGCCTAAAGGTGACTAATGGGCAGGTGTCGCCTCTTAATTCTGGTCATCAGTTACCTCCAGCCACACCACTGTTGCCAATCGTCAAGGTAATGCAGCAGCCTTTGTTGGTAATACTGTGCCGTGGCCTGAATCGTTTTATTTAAGAGTCGCGTTGTGGCTTCTTTGTTTAGGCCATTGTTGTTGTTGTTGTTGTTGTTGTTGTTGTTGTTGTTGTTGTTGTGTTGTTGTGGTTGAGTGGTGGAAGTGGTTGTAGTTGTTGTTGTTGTTGTTGGTGGTGGTGGTGGTGGTGTTGTTGTTGTTGTTGTTGTTTTTGTTGTGGGTGGTACTGGTGGAAGTGGTTGTAGTTGTTGTTGTTGTTGTTGGTGGTGGTGGAAGTGGTGGTGGTGGTTGTTGTTGGTGGTGGTGGTGGTGGTGGTGGAAGTGGTTGTAATTGTTGTTGTTGTTGTGGGTTGTGGTGGTAGTGGTGGTGGTGGGGGTGTTTCTGCTTCCACTACTGCTATAACCTCTACTACTACTACTACTACTACTGATATTACTAATGATGATGATGATAATAATGATAATAGTAATAATAATGATACTAATAACAGTAATGATAAAAGTGATAACAATAATGATAACAATAATAATAATACAATCTTGTGAGGAATCTTGTGTAAAATAAGTCCTGTGACGTATAAATTCATGTTTTTTTCCTAGTATGTCAAAGTATTACATGTTTCTGTTCTTGGCGTTCTTAGCGGAAATGGAGGTGGAGTGATAATATGAGAGAGAGAGAGAGAGAGAGAGAGAAGAGAGATGGGAGAGAGAGAGAGAGAGAGAGAGAGAGAGAGAGAGAGAGAGAGAGAGAGAGAGTGAGTTACCATTACTTGAAACACAGCAGATAACAAAACAGTCGGAAAATTATTATTATCGTGAAATAGAAACATGACGGGAAGTCCAGCAACGAAATATCCGGTGCTTTTGTGACCAAGAAATTACTTTATACTTATTACTGCTGCTACTACACTACTACTACTACTACTACTACTACTTCTGCTACTACTACTACTACTACTACTACTACTCTGCTACTACTACTACTACTACTACTACTACTACTGCTACACTGCTACTACTACTCTACTGACTACTACTATACTACTACTGCTACTATACTACTACGACTACGTCTGCTACTACTACTACTATATTACTATACTACTATACTACTACTACTACTACTTCTGCTAACTACTACAACTACTACTACTATACACACTACTAATTTTTTTACTACTACTACTACACACTTCTGCTAAACTACACAATACTACTACTAACTCTACTAATACTACTAACTACTTTGTTTACTACTATACTAATTTACTAATACTAATACTAATACTAATACTAATACAATATACTGCAATTTCTGCTATACTACTCCACTATATTTATACTACTACACTTAAATTTACTACCTATTTACTACTTTGTACAAATTACTACTACTACTACTAATATACAAATACTACATTTACCTCTACTACTTCTGCTACTACTAAAACTACTACTACTACAAATTACTACAAATACTACTACATTTCTGCTCCCTACTACTACTACAAACTACAATACAAATTTACTAATACAAATTTACTAAACTAATACTACGGGAACTTTTCCCTATACTATTTAACTACTACTACTACTACTACTATTTACTTTGTACTCTATTTTTTTTTTTTTTTTTTTAACTCCAAAATATACCTCACCCCCCTTTTTTTTGCAGGGGGTACGCCATGCCCCCCCTCGCTTTTGACTGTGGCACCCAAACCCTTTAAAAAATTTCCCCCCTAAAAATAAAACTTTTTACAAAATAACTACCCCAAATTTTTAAAAAAACCCTACTCTTTTCCCAAAAACCTATCCCCCCCTTTAAATTCCCCCCTTTTCCCTTTGTGGCCTGCAATCGGGGCCCCCTTTATGTTCCGTGTTAGAGGGAGTGGAGTATCTCGAAACCCCTGGGGGGGACACAGGGGGCAAAAGGGGCCCCGGGAGAAGGAGAGGGGGACACTAAATCCGGGCCCGGCGACGGGGGCCCCCTTGGGATGGTGTTTCCCTTTACTAAACATAAAAGTCAGCTAGTTTTGAGTAGAAGTCCTGGGCCTTTGGGGGGGCCATGCCGCCAGATGTGGTAAAGGGCCCAGGGGCGTAAAGGGTTTACCAGGGGCGATTTTGAGGATCCTATGGGCCATGGGGCCCTTGTCTTTTTTCCAAGTCGTTCCTGGGGTTGGAAAAGCCTGGGGGGGAGAGCTAACGAGGGGAGGCGGCCATGGGGTCGAAGACCCGGATG
Source organism: Chionoecetes opilio (assembly GCA_016584305.1). Taxonomy (NCBI): domain Eukaryota; kingdom Metazoa; phylum Arthropoda; class Malacostraca; order Decapoda; family Majidae; genus Chionoecetes; species Chionoecetes opilio. The sequence continues at coordinate 58,408 of JACEEZ010013164.1, forward strand.
CCCAAAAAAAGGTCCGTTTGCCCTTTGGTCCAGAATCCCCGAGCACAGATGGTCCACGCGAGCCTCAGGGGCGGTATTGGCTGCCCTTTAAACCGCGGGTTTTTCCCCCCATCTAGGGGGCAGAAGGGTTGGCCGGTGGAGACTCTTTGGCAAAAACCCCCTTTGGGGGCAGGGCGGGGCTGTCAGGTCCCCACCTCGTCGTCCCCTTAACAAAACAAAACCCCCCCCCTTTTTGCACGTAATGGGGGGGGGGTTTTGCGCTGGGGGGGGGACCCACACACCCAGGGGGTTGGGGGAGTCCTTCCACTGGCCGGGGCCCTACCTCAGAGCAACGGCATCGAAAAAATTCTTGTTTTTTGAGGTTAAACCCCTTTTTTGTTTCTGTTTTGGAAAGTAAATGTTAGCCCAGTTTGGACGTTTCCGTCCCCCTTTTGTGCGATGGGGGATTTTTCTCAGGGTTTGTCTGGATGGGGAGGGTCAAAGGTGTTCAAGGCTGGTCTTCTCCCCCTTGCTGCCTGTCTCTGAGAATGGTTTCCCTTTTGTTTCAGCAATCCCCACTTTGGCGTTTTCACCTTGTGCGCCTGAGCGATGATCATATCCGTGGGGGGACCTGGAAAGGGTTTGGGAGGGATTTGGGGGTTCTCCACCTCACCATCTTCCAGGAGAGGTGATTCCCACCCCCGCCTAGTCTTGGAGGGAGTTCGAGCAACGCCCTCGTGTCTTTCCCTCAGGACGGGAGATCTCATTTAAAGGGCCGGGTATGAAGGTGTTCTTTATAGTTTCCTTCCACCCGGGTTCTGAGGAGAGGGCTGTGCCCGGGGGATGGTGCGCATGACGAATTTTCCACCGATGTTGCAGGCCATGCGTGTATGCCGCGTAGGCTGCGTGAGGCTCGGTTTTGGGCCCCAGGTGCCCAGGATTTCGACCTCGTCCCACCCACTCAGGACACTTTCTCTCCGACGTCCTCCTTCTTTTTACTCCCTGTTCCAATAAAAAGCCCCCAAAAAGGTGCCGCTGTCCTTCTTCTTTACTAAAAATTCCACTCCCCACTGAAGAGTTTACACCCCCCGTCAATTGCCTGGTTTGACGATGGGGGAAGGATTTAGCGGGTTGGGGTTTTATCCTAGGAGGGCCATTGGCCTGTATTAACTCCCACCAGGGGCCCTTAGTTCCTTTAAAATTTTCCGGCCTGACAGGTGGGCCCGGGCATATGCCACCTGCTTCCCCTTGGGGTTTTTTTCAAACCCCAACCGTTTAAGGCCCTGACAGGGCCAAGGGGCGTAAAACCCGCCATGGCCAGGGGTTTCCCCTTGAGTTTTTCCTTCCCTTGACTCAACACATACCCCCTTTTTTTGCTACCATTTCCTATTTAAATATAATTTAGGGGGTTTTTTTTAAAACCTTAAGTGTTATCGGGCTTTATGTACCCCGGGGAAGGACACTTGTTTTTTATATTATAAAAGCTTTGGGTTTTTCGTTGATGGAGTTAAACGGTTTCTTGGGGTTTCCCCTAACAGAACCGCTTCACAGTCTTCCCTTCGGGCCCAAGATCTCCCTAAAGGCGTGGATGGTGCTTCCCCCCCTGCCTGTTGCCCCGCGCATACCTGGAGGTTCCCCGCCCCCCTCCTAAAATCCTTTTCCCTTTCCCACAGCCCTGATGAAATTTACCCCAAAGACGCGGGCGTAGACTTCGCCAATGCCAAGGGGCTGCATCCCGGCTTTCCCTTTTCCAGGGGAAGAAAGGGGGGCCCGGCTTTGAAGGCGTCGAGATGGTGACAAGTGGTTTGGGGGGAGTTTCCTTGCTGTTTCTGCGGAGGGGCCCCCTGCCGAGGTCCCCTAGCGCCACTGCCACAAAGGCGCTTTCTCAGCGGGGGACGCCACCCTCCGCGTCCCGGCCTGAGGGACCAGCACTGCCATGTGTCTGGGGGGATTTCTTCCAACCCCCATTTTCCCCCCTGGGTTTTATCTCGTAAATGACACTTTTTTTCGGGGGTATGGTGCATGCCCTGCAGTTTTGAGTCCGGTTTAATCGCCAGGGGAGGATTTTTTTCCCCCCAGCTGTCTGATGGGTTTTCCCCTTTTGAGGGGGAACACAAACCCCCGGACCATTCCGTTGAGAGCCCGGCTGCCGATGACACGTTGCCTTTTGCATCCCGTCGGCAAAGCTACGGGCTTTATCCCTCTCTGTGACGGGGTTTATGGAGGGTCTCAGCAGGGCCTTCTGTATGGCCCGGCCTCCTCCAGGAGCTCGCTGTTTTTTTTCAAGCCACAGTTCCATCTTCTTGAGGGCTACTACTTTCTTTCTACTATACTATACTTCGCTAACTTACTAATAATAATATAAACTAAAAACTAATACTAATACTAATACTAATACTACTGCAACCCTTTTTGCTACTTTTCTACACTATATACTACTACTAAACTTCTGCTACTACTACTTTCTAACCCACTACTTTTCTATATACTATTCTGCTTCTACTACTATACATACTAATTTACTACTACTACTACTACTTTCTACTAAATACTACTATACTAATACAATACTAATACTAATAAAATACTAATACTAATACTAATACTAATACTAATAATTTACTAATACTAATATAAAATAATACTAATACCCAATACTAATACAATATAAAAAATACTAATTTCTAATACTTTAAAACCTAAAAACTAAATACTAATATAATACTAATACTAATAAATAATTTCTAAAAACTAATACTAATACTAATTTTCTAATATAATACAAATACTAAACTAATTTCTAATATAAAATACTAAAAATAATTTTAATACTAATACTAATACTAATTTCTTTAATTTCTAATATAATATAAATACTAATACTAATTACTAAACTAATACCTAATAATATAATACTAATTTCTAATAATAATACTAAATTTCTAATACTAATTACTAATTTCTAATACTAATACTAATACTAATATAATATAAAAATACTAATACTAAATACTAATACAAAAACTAATACTTTAATACTAATATAATACTAAATACTAATACTAATAAATAAATACTAATACTTTTACTAATTTCTAATATAATACTAATACTAATACTAATTTCTAATAGAAAAAACTAATACTAAATAAATAATACAAAAACTAAAAATAATACTAATACTAATACTAAACTAATAAAATAAATTTCTAATACTAAATACCTTTAAACTAATACTAAATTTAAAACTAATACTAAAAAACTAAATTACTAATACTAATATAATATACTAAACTAATTTCTAAAACTTAAATTTCTAATACTAATAAATAATAATTTCTCTAATACTAAACTAATACAAAAGTACTAATACAATACTAATATAATACTAATTACTAAAAACTAAAACTAATTTCTAATACTAAACAAAAACTAATAGTACTAAAACTAATACTAAACTAATACTAATACTAAAAATAATACCCAATTACTAAATACTAATACTAATACTATAAGGTACTAATACTTTTTAATAAAACTAATACTAATACTAATACAATACTAATACTAAATAATACTAATTTCTAATACAAAAACAATCTTCCTTAAACTAATACTAAAAAAATACTACTAATTTCTACTACTTTCTAATACTACTTTCTAATACTAATATAATACTAATACTAATTCACTAATACTAAATACTAATACTAATACTAAATTTTCTAATACTAATACTACTAACCCCAATATTTCTACTCTACTAATACTAATACTAATACTAATTTCACTACTTTAAAACTAATACTATTTACAAATACTAAATTTCAATACTAATTTGTACAATACTAAAAACTTTCGCAAATGCTGCTACACTACACACCCCTTTATATTAAAAATTCAAAACACTAACCTAAAATAAGCGTAAAATTATAAAAACAGACCAAAACTTTACCCCTCCCCGCTTTCATAAATCAAAGGAGAAAGGGAAAAAAGGGAAAGGGGAAGAGGGGGGTAAAAAGAAACGACCCCCTTTTTCCCTTTTCCCTTTCCCCCTTCCCCCTTTTTTTTTGTTTTTTTGAGAGGAGTTAAAAGGGGGAAAGGGAAGAGGAGG
>JACEEZ010013164.1:70000-75000 GCA_016584305.1 Chionoecetes opilio
TTTTCAAGGGAACCAAAAACGTTAAGCATGTGTTTCATTATTGTACGTAAATAGCCTGACACGATATTAATAATATATATTTTGTATCTAGTAATTATTTCATTCTTCTCTCTCTCTCTCTCTCTCTCTCTCTCTCTCTCTCTCTCTCTCTCTCTCTCTCTCTCTCTCTCTCTCTCTCTCTTGTCTGTCTGTCTGTCTGTCTGTCTGTCTGTCTGTCTGTCTGTCTGTCTGTCTGTCTGTCTGTCTGTCTGTCTGTCTGTCTGTCTGTCTGTCTGTCTGTCTGTCTGTCTGTCTCTCTGTCTCTCTGTCTCTCTCTCTCTCTCTCTCTCTCTCTCTCTCTCTCTCTCTCTCTCTCTCTCCTCTCTCTCTCTCTCTCTCTCTCTCTCTTCTACTGTTTGGGTGGGCCGCGAACTCTCTCCCTCTGTCCCTTTCCTTTTTACCCTCGTTTGCTGCTGTTCACCGTGGCGTGGAGTAAATAACAGCGACTCCCTGGGTTCCGTGTGCCCTTCGCCTCGCCCCCCACACACACGGCCTCTACAGGTGAGCCGCAGGAGAGGGCGGGGGCCATAAAATCGTGGCCGAGCGGCGCCATAATTCACCGCGGCGGCAGCGTCCAGGGTGGGAGGCGTCGGTTTTGGTCACTTGTGGATCCTAGGGCTGTAAATATTGGTGTGTGTGTGTGTGTGTGTGTGTGTGTGGGTGTGGGTGTGGGTGTGGGTTTTGGGTGTGGGTTGTGTGTGTGTGTGTGTGTGTGTGTGGTGTGGTGTGTTGTGTGCGTGTGTGTGTGTGTGTGTGTGTGTGTGTTTTGTGGGGGGGGGGGGGGGGGGGGGGGTGAGTGTGTTTACTGTTTACCGATCTACAGTATGCAAGATGTGAGTTAAACTTGTGGTGTTATGTATTATGTGTAGTATATAAACAGGAGAGAGAGAGAGAGAGAGAGAGAGAGAGAGAGAGAGAGAGAGAGAGAGAGAGAGAGAGAGAGAGAGAGAGAGAGAGAGAGAGACTTGCTTTGTTTACATAGACAGTGCTTGTGAGATGTGACATTATATTTCTGCTCCATTTTTTTCCGTTTTTAAGTTTCAGTTTTATCACATTTTCATTGCTGAGTTTATTTATGAGTATTATTTCCCGTGTATACAGGTCAAGAAATATAAGTTATATGTTTATTTTGCTAACACTTTATATTTCTGCTCCGTCTTTGTGTGTTTTTTTTTTTTATCATTTGAATTTCCCGTCAATGTTAACATGTTTTGAAATTTTGAATGGTCAGTTATGCATGCTTTTTTTCTCTCTCCATCTTTGGTGTGTGAGGGAAAAAATCTTACTCATATTTAACTGCTTCTGCAACATGCGAACATTTTCTTGTCATATATTATTGGTTTGTTTAATTAATTTTTTTTCATTTGCATATATATGTATTACCTATTGAAGGAACCATGCAGGATTAGTGCAGTGTTTTTCTTCTCTCTCTCTTTCTTCTCCTCCTTCTCTTTCTTCTCTTCCTCTCTCTCTCTCTCTCTCTCTCTCTCTCTCTCTCTCTCTCTCTCTCTCTCCTCTCTCTCTCTCTCTCTCTCTCTCTCTCTCTCTCTCTCTCTCTCTCTGTTTCTTCTATTCATTATTTATTATTATTTTTTTCAAACATTTACTTTGTTCCTTAATCACAAATTATTCGGTACTAGCCGCAAAGCCGCCCTCCGGGCGGACTTTTTGGCTAGCTCCTGCGGAGGGCTATTGGTGGGCCTTAGGCCCACCACCTGTGTTTGGTGGGCCTTCGGCCCACCAAACATGGACTCTCCAGATACCCCCTTTCTAACTTTCCTGAAATCATGAATGTAGAAATGTATGTATTCCCCCCACCCATTCACTCACCCTTTACCCATCACCCCCCACCCATTAACTCACCCATTACCCATCACCCCCCACCCATTCACTCACCCATTACCATCACCCCCCACCCATTCACTCACCCTTACCCATCACCACAAAACCCATTCACTCACCCATTACCCATCACCCCCCACCTATTCCCTCACCCATCACCCACACCCCCAACCCATCACCCCCACCCATCACTCACCCACCCACCCCACACCCATTACCCATCACCCCCACCCATTCACTCACCCATTACCCATCACCCCCCACCTATTCCCCACCCATCACCCATCACCCCAACCCTCGCCCCCCACCCATTCACTCACCCATCACCCCACACCCTTTACCCATCACCCCACCCATAAACTCACCCATTACCCATCACCCTACATCAAGGCTTCCTCAATTCTCGCAACCCACTTTTGTTTTCACAATTCTCGCTAATAGGCTGCTAAAAAAAAAAAAAAAAAAAAAAAGTGATCGGATCATCTCATAAGTGGGCTTATGACCTTTCCCTGGTCAACCTGTTTCCCAAAAAATGTGCCATATGAGGTGTTTGCGCCAGGGGGGGCGGAACCTATACCAACACACACACACCACACACACACACACACACACACACACACACACACACACACACACACACACACACACACACACACACACACACACACACACACACACAGACAGACACACTTTCGCTTATATTATTATAGATAGATAGATATAGATGTTGCATGACTTTGATTTCTCCACTGGTGTCCATAAGCGAAAGTTTGAATTATGACGCACGTAGTAAATAATATATTATAAACTATAGGAAGAGTGGTTTTATGATTCAATAAGATAAATTTTCATCTATTTCTCAAAAAAACAAAACCAGGTCAGCCCATTTATTTATCCCTTAATGGCAGATAAAACTCACACATATCCTTATGCCATAAATCTATGAATAATATTAAATGAAATTCATAGTAAGTAGTTTTCCTGTCCTCTCTCGGGCACAGATTATACAAACATGTTAATTTGCCTTTTGATATCTCGCGTGGCAACTGAAATATACACATATCCACAGAATATTATTTTCATACACTAGTTGAAGCGGTAAAAAGAAACTAGCAAATTCATACTAAGTAGCTTTTACCTTCATTCTCTCGGCCATAGATTACGTAGGCTCGTTAATCTGCCTTTTGTTGTCACGTATAGTAAAGCTGAAACATGAAATGATCACATAGTAGATAGAAACAGATAATTAAATGAATATGTACTTGGTAGTTTATCCGTTTCACTTTCACCTACAGACAGACTTCAAGCTATGTGTGTTAACCCCTTGAGGCCCAGAACGTTATTTCTATTGTACGTTGGCTGTCATTAGACGATTTTAATTAATATAAGCAATATTTTATAGATATGGCCTGTTTAGTATCCTTGTCCACTAGCTTATCTGGTATATTAAGTTACTTTTTTAACTCTTATGGCTAACAAAGGACGATTTTATATAGCAAAGGAAAGATCTGGGCGTGAAGAGGTTAACATATCTCTTGCTGATACGTATGGCGGCAAAAACCTTACCCACACATAACCCCGATGTCGACATGAGTGACACCGACAGAGGCCTTGCTAGCCACCACCGCCCCACCCCTCACCCCGCCTGGCGCTCTCGTTAACATTCCTCAACCTCTTACCTCTGATAATGAGATTTTCAAGAATAAGACCATTACCTCCCTAATACCCGGGCAAAAGGAGGGCTTTGTGGAGCGTGGGGCCCAAGGTCTCGCGGCTCTTCTCGCCTTCTTTTCTTGCCTTCTTCTTCTTCTTCAGGTAAGGACCCACATTCCTCCCGGGGCGCGCACATGCCTAAGCACAATAGCCGCCCCTCCCGGTGGTCCTAAGGAGGCTCAGAGGGACACACGAAGGAAGGAAAGGAGATGTGACGAGCGGGAATAGCTGTAACGGGAAGAAGAGCCTGTGACACACTATAGGAGATGTGACGAGCGGGAAGAGATGTAACGGGAAGAAGCCTGTGACACACTATATGAGATGTGACGAGCGGGAAGAGTTGTAACGGGAAGAAGAGCCTGTGACACACTATATGAGATGTGACGAGCGGGAAGAGTTGTAACGGAAAGAAGAGCCTGTGACACACTATAGGAGATGTGACGAGCGGGAAGAGTTGTAACGGGAAGAAGCCTGTGACACTATATGAGATGTGACGAGCGGGAAGAGATGTAACGGGAAGAAGCCTGTGACACACTATAGGAGATGTGACGAGCGGGAAGAGTTGTAACGGGAAGAAGCCTGTGACACTATATGAGATGTGACGAGCGGGAAGAGTTGTAACGGGAAGAAGCCTGTGAGGGTCGGGAAGAGCTAAGGACATGGGAGAGTAACTGTTGTAACAAGTGGGAGGGATTTTGACGGAAGGAATCAAGGATTGTGATGGTTATGATGAAATAAGATGATTGACAAGGAATTAGATTATGAAGAAGATAAAGAAGAATAAGAAAAACCGCCGCTACCACCATCAATATCAACAACAACAACAACAACAACAACAGGTACAATAACAATTACAACAATAACAAGGGTAACAATAGCAACAAAAGACAAAGGAGAAAAAAAGTAATAAGTGGCAGGAGAAGAAGAAGAAGAGGATTGAAGGAAAGAAAGAAAAGCCAATCTAAATACGCTACTTAAAACATTTTCTGTTATGGTGCCCAGCCTACAGTAATGAAAGAAAGAAAAGTGTGAGGCTACAACAACCTTACTTAGAGGAGGAAGAGGATATAGTGGGGGAGTATTTGTTCGGAGAGGGGAATGTGGAAGAAGCAAAAAGAACAATCAACAGTTTTTGGATGACCAGAGAAAATAAGAAGAAAGAAAAAGAAAGAAACTAATAAGATAGAATAAGAGAAGACAACTAATTAAAGACCCAGACAGCAAGAAGACACACGTCAGGGAGTGCCGTTGAAAAAGGCCTGACTCCCGACCAACAACTGAACTGAACTGAACTACGCGATGTATTGAAGTTTGTATAGATAAGAAAAATATAAAAATATTAGCTCTCTCTCTCTCTCTCTCTCTCTCTCTCTCTCTCTCTCTCTCTCTCTCTCTCTCTCTCTCTC
>JACEEZ010013164.1:80000-132500 GCA_016584305.1 Chionoecetes opilio
AAGCGAAAGTGTGTCTGTCTGTCGTCTGTGTGTGTGTGTGTGTGTGTTGTTGTGTGTGTGTGTGTGTGTGTGTGGCTGTGGTGTGTGTTGTGTGTGGTGTGTGTGTGTGTGTCTGGTATAGGTTCCGCCCCCCGTGGCGCAATCACCTCATATGGCGCATTTTTGGAAACCGGGTTGACCAGGGGAAGGTTTTAAGCCCAATATGAGATGATCCGATCACTTTTGTTTTTTTTTTTAGCAAGCTATTAGCGATAATTGTGAAAAAAAAAGGGGTTTGCGAGAATTGAGGAAACCTTGATGTAGGGTGATGGGTAATGGTGAGTGATGGGTGGGGATGATGGTAATGGGTGTGGGGGATGGGGAGTGAATGGGTGGGGGTGATGGTGTTGGGAGTGATGGGTGATGGGTGAGGGAATAGGTGGGGGGTGATGGGTAATGGTAAATAGAAGCGAAAGTGTTCTGTCTGTCTGTTGTGTGTTGTCTGGTATGGTTCCGCACCCTGTTGGCGCAATCACCTCAATGGCACATTTTTGGAACCGGGTGACAGGGAAAGGTTTTAAGCCCAATTATGAGATGATCCGATCACTTTTTTTTTTTTTAGCAGCCTATTAGCGATAATTGTGAAAAAAAAAGTGGGTTGCGAGAATTGAGGAAACCTTGATGTAGGGTGATGGGTAATGGATGAGTGAATGGGTGGGGTGGTGGGTAATGGGTGTGGGGTGATGGGTGAGTGAATGGGTGGGGGGTGATGGTTGGGGTGATGGGTGATGGGTGAGGGAATAGGTGGGGGTGATGAGAATGGGTGAGTGAATGGGTGTGTGGTGATGGGTAATGGGTGAGTGAATGGTGTGGGGGGTGATGGGTAATGAGTGAGTGAATGGGTGGGGGGTGATGGGTAATGGTGTGAGTGAATGGGTGGGGGGAAATACATACATTTCTCACATCCATGATTTCAGGAAAAGTTAGAAGGGGCTATCTGGAGAGTCCGTGTTTGGTGGGCCGAAAGGCCCACCAAACACAGGTGGTGGGCCGAAGGCCCACCACCAATAGCCCTCCGCAGGAGCTAGCCAAAAAGTCCGCCCGGAGGGCGGCTTTGCGGCTAGTATTGTATAAAGTCCGTAATTATCTAACAGCTGAAGCCATGATAAGTATCTACTACACCCTGTGTTACCCCCATCTCATTTACTGTGTGCCTATATGGGCTTGTACTTGGCCTTCTTTCCTAAGAAAATTAAAAGTAATACAAAACAAAAATTTTAGATGCATATTTTTTATGGGTAAATTTATTCAACAGCTTCTTTATATTCAGACAATAAAACTTCTGATTTTTTTAATATTCATAAATGTTTGTCTTTACTTCATGTTTTAAAAATATAAAAAATGCTCCAGGTACTTCTATTTATAAATTTGTAGAATCAACGCATGGAACAACAGAGGAGCAATATGAATTTAGTATGTCCACAGTTCCGTACAACCCTCTTTAAGAACAGCATAATTTGCCTTGGTCCTCAACTATGGAATGCTCGCTACACCCATAAAACTACTTACTAATAATATCAGCTTTTTTTTAATTCAAGAGGAGAGTAAAAAATCATTTCCTTGTCCTTCAGACCTCGCAAACATCCCACGAGTGATAGGTAGAATATGTATTTCATGTACATTTAAGATGCCATACATGTATACATGTATAGTATTTATGTATGTAGTTTGGTATGTGGTTTAGTCATAGTGTAGTATTTTCATAGTCATAGTAGTAGTATTATATATATAAAGTATGTATTGGATAGCATAGGTTACGAAGTTCTTATTTTGATTTTTCATATAAATGTATATGTATATGTGTCATGCATATATATGGGTGAATGAATGATCGTATATATGCGTGTGTGTGTATGTATATGTATGTATGTGTGTATGTGCATATATGTGTATATGTGTGTATATGTGTGTACGTATATGCATATGTGTATGTCTGTATGTGTATATGTATGTATATATGTATATGTATGTATTTTTTTTTTTGCTTCACGTTACAAAGTAGTATATTTTTACTACATAAACTAACAGCCAACTGATTCTGCTCAGCACATATAACTTATATCTGACCATGTCTGTCAGGGAGCCTTGGCTCGACAGACCGTGCCAACGACCACTTTTTATGTAATTACTGAATGTATATATTTATTAGTAATGGCAATAAACTTTACTTACTTACTACTTACTTACCACACACACAAACACACAACACACACACACACTTTAAACATACACAACAACAACTACTACACACTAACATCACAACATCACAAGACTATTCACACACACACACTATCACATACACAACAGCATCAACAACGTACACAAACTACACTTCACTACACCACACACACAAGACTATCACATCACATCAACACACACCTAAAGACAACGATAACTACGCTGATACATCACACTACAGACACACGTCCACACATCAACATACATCACACCACAGACACACACACAAACGCACACACACACTACACACACACACACCAAAACAATTTTTTTTTTGACTACACACACAAATCAACACTTACTACAACACAACACACACACAGACCACACACACCACAAAACTCACAACCACACACACACACAGGAGCCTTACCCACACACACCACACACACACCTTTTTACTAACACACACACACAAATCAACATCAAGCAACACAACTTACACTACTCACACTACTACACACACACACACACACACACACACACACACACACACACACACACACACACACACACACACACACACACACACACACACATTATGATATCCCAAAGTTAACCATAATGAAAATATCATCAAAATCAACAGAACATTCCCTGTCTTTGCATAAATACATATGAAATTTATACGGAGATATGGCAAGTAAATGCAAATAATACGAAGAATCAAATGAAGGAAAGGAAAATATGGTTGATGTGGGACTATGTTTTTTGCTGCTGTATGACGCTATGTCGCAATCCTGTGCAAGTGTTAGTATGCAAAGTAACTGATAGAGAGTAAACCCACGCGCACAGGGGCGGGGCTAAAGGGTTACGTCACCGGGGGTTCATCAAGAAAATGGGAGGGAATGTGTGGGGTGATTATTATGGTATAAGATACTTTGTTAGTATGAATATAAGACGTCAGGAAGCAACGTGACAAAGTAGACCCCACTTACGTAGAACCCAACAAAATTAAGAGACAACAGAATAAACGCACCTTAATATCTTTTAAAATTAATTTCCTCTTGACTGAAGGGTACAATTATATGGCATATAACTTAACTGAACATCTGACGGTAAAATGAGAGAGCGGAACGCACCCCACCTCACATGCACGGCGGGGAAAAAAGTGGACAGCATGGTATTGCGAGGCACTTGGTCATCAGTATCAGAATTGTAAAGTTGCGGTTATTCTGAAGAAAGAAAAATTTATGAGACATCTAGAGCTAAAACTAGGGTGTGCTGTTGGATGTGGCTGAGGAAGGGAAGCAAGTGTTTAGTATGTCTCAAGAGCATTATTTTACTAGAGTTCTGAGTTTTATAGAAGCTTTACGAGGCATTATGAACTAGAATGAGGCGATTTAATGCTGGCCTCAAGTTTACAGCATAAGAAGATATTAGATTTTGTGGTAAAACTGGTCACTACAACGTTTTTAAATTTTTTTTAAATTCAGTAATATGAGTTTACAAGACATGTCGAGACAAAACGAAAGCTTACAACACTCCCTTCCTAATTTTTTGGGGCTGATGGAAGAAAGAAAAATATACAGTGTGAGATGCTAGAGCAGTCCTCCTACATCTGCATATGATAGTTATGAATAAATTTTAACTAAAAAAACTCGCACGGGGCCTTAAGAGCTAAAATGAGACGGTTCAACTCGCTTACTTCTAGTCCATGGCAGGAAAAGGAAAGAAATTATCAACTGCGGCATCTTAAAACCGCTCCTATTATACTGCAAACGTCGCGGTCATGTATGAATTTCAAGTCGTAAGAGATATCAGGAGCTGCAAATGAGACGGTATAACACGGCGATTTGAAATTCATGGCAAAGAAGAGGAAGGGAAAATGAGCAACGCAACAATATATCAAAGTACAGTAGAACCAAGTTTTTACTATTATTTTCTTTCCTCGCACCCGGTTGCATATACCCGTTCCCTGGAAGAGTATGTCGCGTTTACTCCTGAACACGTCAGGTTAGGTTAGGTTACGTTAGGTTACGGTTAGGGTAGGTTGGTATCCAGTTCTCTGCATGGTAATTTTGTGTGGGAATCACAATGAGGGTATTTACGAGAAAATCCTATGATTAGTTTCGGAGCTACAGCCAAGCGTCTTCACTCGGAAACCACATACTGGCATAGAGTTGGGGAATATGCCATCCGGTTGACAGCTGGTCTGGCGTGGCTAACGACGTGCCCAGCAGCCGCCTCATGCAGTATTCATGGGTCTGCTGGGTGTTTACAGTGGCAGTAAGTCGTGTGTTAGCGTCAAGGAGGCTCTGAGTGACGAGCATCTCCTAAATGTCAAGGGTGAGACGAAAATTTTAATTATAACCTGACTCTTGTCTTTATAGTGTTTTCTGTTTACACAATTATTACATAGATACAGAGACCTCTCAAGGCTATCAAGATGAGAAAATGAATGTATATGTATGTATCTATTGTATGTATGTATGTATGAATGTATGTATGAATGTATGTATTATAGGAGCTGTTTCTTAATGAATGATGAATGCTGGTTTGGTACGAGAGTGAATAATATCATTTTTCTTCATCTACTACTTTTTTTGTTATAATTGTTATTCATATAATTATTGTTATTATTTTCATTATATCTATCATTATTATGTTATTATTTTAGTTTTTTATTATTATTATCATTATTGTCATTATTATTGTTATCTTATTAATTGTTATCATATATTATTATCATTATTATCATTTTCAGTACTACTATCTTTATCATCACTATAGCTATATCATTATTATTATCATCATTATTATTTCAGCATAAACAGGAACTGGACGAAGTATCAGACATAAATACTGAGAAAGAGTATACTCTAGAGAGAGAGAGAGAGAGAGAGAGAGAGAGAGAGAGAGAGAGAGAGAGAGAGAGAGAGATTCATATCTGTTGAACACTGTGTGGACCAAAGACTGGAGAGAGGGGAAGTAAAGAAAGAAAGAAAGAAAGAAAAAAAGCAAACCTGCGGCGCGTCTTTCATTTGTGCAAGTGGAGAGAGAGAGAGAGAGAGAGAGAGAGAGAGAGAGAGAGAGAGGAGAGAGAGAGAGAGAGAGAGAGAGATGCACGCCCCCACTAACTTGACAGAGTATATGGTGACGAGTGACGACTAGGCGACATGGTTGTGTGTGTGTGTGTGTGTGTGTGTGTGTGGGTGTGGTGTGGGTGTGGGTGTGTGTGGGTGGGTGGTGGTGGGTAGGTGTGTGTGTGTGGGTGTGGGTGGGTGGGTAGGTGTGGGTGTGTGTGTGTGTGTGGTGGGTGGGTGGGTGGGTGGGTGGGTGGGTAGGTGTGTGTGTGTGGGTGTGTGGGTGGGTGGGTGGGTCTTGTGTGTGTGGGTGTGGGGTGGGTGGGGGTCTTGTGTGTGTGTCTGTGTATGTGGGTGGGTGGGTGGGTGTGTGTGAGTGGTGTGCAAAAATGACCTTTCAGTCTGTCTCAATGCTAGTTTTTCTGTCCATCTATATTACCATCCATTCGCCTATCTGTTCAAATATTTATAGACTGTCTACATTTCTGTCTATCCGTCCGCATGTATGTCTATTTCTGTAGAGAGAGAGTCTGTTTAGAGAGAGAGAGAGAGAGAGAGAGAGAGAGAGAGAGAGAGAGAGAGAGAGAGAGAGAGAGAGAGAGAGAGAGAGAGAGAGAGAGAGAGAGAGAGAGAGAGAGAGGCAGGCCTACGTTTTCTTACTATTTATGTCTGTCTATTCTTGTCTTTCCACCCATCCATTTGTCTAGCTGTCTGTTAATCTTAGCATTAATCTAAATATTATACATTACGTGAAAGTTAAATATAAAAAATGTTTCCCATTCCCATACACAAATACAGCAGAAATATTGTCTTTCAAATTTATGAAGCGCCTTGACAACATGATAATTTGTTTCATTAGGTAACTGTCATTACACGTTTTTTTTTTCTTTAAAGACTTTTATGCTATTTCGATCGGATAATGCCACTCAACCTAAGTTACAATCGAAATAAAGATGTTTGTACGAAGCGATATGTGGGTGATGGCAAGCTATGAGGGTCGAAAACTCTGCGGACTTGAACGCAAGACTCTGGGTTCACCACTTCAATACGGCGAGGATTCTGCCTCCCTGAAGAAAGTAGGCTTTATATTGAGGCTTAGAGCGAGAGAGAAAGATATATAGATAGATAGATAGATAGATAGAAGAGAGAGAGAGAGAGAGAGAGAGAGAGAGAGAGAGAGAGAGAGAGAGAGAGAGAGAGAGAGAGAGAGAGAGAGAGAGAGAGAGAGAGAGAGAGAGAGAGAGAGAGAGAGAGAGAGAGAGAGAGAGAGGAAAAAAACAATTTGTGTGAGAGTCTGGCAATATCACTCCCGTATGTAAGCTATACTTGGCCCTTCACAACACAATAGCCTCGGTCAAAGTGATGGGCCTCAAATGCCGGGTGTGAGGTTTGAAATATGCTGCATCAATAGTCCAGTGTAGTCTACTCGGTGTATATATTTGCATAATCTTATCCTTTTTTTTTCTCGGGGCAGCAGTTTTTTAGTTGTTGTTGTTGCATTACAAGCGATGGTAGGTACAGAAAGTAATAACTTGTAGAAACGAGGTAAAATAACCCGCAGTTTTTTAGTTTTTCTGAGAGAGAAAGAGAGAGAGAGAGAGAGAGAGAGAGAGAGAGAGAGAGAGAGAGAGAGAGAGAGAGAGAGAGAGAGAGAGAGAGAGAGAGAGAGAGAGAGAGAGAGAGAGAGAGAGGTGAACAGTACTCTATACAGCAACCCATGACAACAAATCCCTTCTGAGGATCGTTTGTCTGGAAGAGAATCAAATTCAAGATTAGTATTGATTTTGATTTGGAGGAGTGATCACATGTCAAATAAACAATTAATCCCTTCACGTTCAGATCTTTCTATTGATATATAACAAAATCGTCTGTTGTTAGCCATAAAATTACGAAAAATAACTAAATATACCAGATTAGCTAGTGGACAAGGATAATAAACAGGTCATAGCTATAGAATATTGCTTATATTAATTAAAAGCGTCTAATGGTGGCTAAATACAATGGAAATTACGTTCTGGGACTCAAGGGGTTAATGTTCTTCGTGATATCAAGTTTAGTTCTTGAATGCCATTTCTAGCGATATATGTGCTATATTCTTTCATTCAATGTATCTCGTTCATTGCATGTTTCCGCAACGAATGAGTGAGATAAATTAATGCTTGCGGATTTCACGTGTGCCTCAGGTTAATCAGGCTCTCTCTCTCTCTCTCTCTCCTCTCTCTCTCTCTCTCTTCTCTCTCTCTCTCTCTCTCTCTCTCTCTCTCTCTCTCTCTCTCTCTCTCTCTCTCTCTCTCTCTCTCTCTCTCTCCTCTCTTCTCTATCGGTCTCTTCTCGTGTCTCCGCTCCCTCATCTCTCTCTCATCATCGCTCTCTCTCTCTCTCTCTCTCCTCTCTCTCTCTCTCTCTCTCCTCTCTTCTGGCAACTGTACTGCCCGGAACCTATAGCCAATACCCCATGCTCTTCTAGTACCTCAGAATTCAGTCTCTTCTAACCCATCTCCCGGTACCCCATCCCATATAATACTAGACTGGTACGGCAGACCAGCGTCGCATGCGTGCATATAAAAATTCCCACAATATGCATTTTCGGTTAGTCTTCAACCAATGTAGACTAAACCCCCTTAAAAAACTGATATGTCTGTCTAAAGACTTGGTTAGTCTTGGGTTAGCCTAAGTCCATGTTTGAAAAATCGGCCGTCTCTCTCTCTCTCTCTCTCTCTCTCTCTCTCTCTCTCTCTTCTCTCTCTCTCTCTCTCTCTCTCTCTCTCTCTCTCTCTCTCGAGTATATTGGGCAAATGGTGAGAGAGGGGACATGTCCTCGGGGACCTTCTGTATAATGCTCTAATACCCACCACTGATCTGATCTTAGAATATACCCTTCTATGTGAGATCAGAGTGGCCCCGCTTGCTTAGTGCCCCCCCCCCCCACAGGTACCCCCCACCCCCCCCATTGATAGATACCTAGCTACGTCACTGCTAACAAAGCAATCCAGTCCTTTAACAACCCACAACTACGTAGCAAAAAAATAAAAAGATATCCTACCCACAATCCTCTGCGACGTTGTTAACGAGTTCGAAGCACTCACAAACCCTATCAAAATCAGCTTTAAAAAATACTACAAAACTATACCAACACTATTACTAACTCACATTTACAAACATTTAAGACTTAGATAACGTTACTGGTCAAGAATTATAATTATTGGTCAAAAGTCAACAGGTAAGGGCGAGGGAAGGAAATAAGGGAAAATTTTAGTGTTTCGAAACAAGTGTTGAGTTCTATAAGTTATCCAGTACGAGCGACAGTCGAGAGCGAGCCAGCGAGGTTTATGGAACTGTCACCGATAGGAACTCTCGCCGAAACGCCAAACCGAGAACTCTCGCCGACAGTGTAACACTCGCCGACGTGGAAATTTTCGGCGACAATTCCTCTGGTAAAGACCCCCCACTCGTTCACTAACCTAACCTGGACATTGGTCACCTGGCCAACATAACCTAACCACATAACCGAACTCAAGATCAAGAACTAGAACTGTCGCCAGAAACAGGAACATTCGCCGACGTGCAAAATTGGAACACCCGCCGACGTCGGCGAGAATTCCTATCGGCGACAGTTCCAGGTACCCTACCGCCGGCGAGGGGGCAGGACATGATTTTTTGTGTGCAGGCATCTGGGAGGAGGAATAGAATAACTTTTGACCGAACAACGCTTTATTTTGTTGCTTTTCTTCATATTTCTGCAGCGTAAGGTAAGAGTAGAGAGAAAGGGAGGGAGTAGGCGAGAGAGTGAGAGGAATGAGTGGGCAGTGGCGGATCTAAGGGGTGGATTCTGAACTCTCCTTGGCCACCCCAGATCTGAGTCAAAGTCTAATGAAAATTCAACCATTTTTTTAATGGCTATGCCATGGCCACCCCACACTAGATAAGTGTCCAACCTTGACCACCCCAGTCAACATTTCCTGGCGGCGCCACTGTGAGTGGGAGAGGGAGGGAGAGAAAGCTTACGTGTGATTTGAGGTTGTTTAGTCCTCCCTGCAAAGTAATGACTGTTGCCTCGTTATTTTTCTACCTTGTATAACGTCAGATCGGCAGTGGCGTAGCTATTAGAGAATATTATATTATAGAATATTATTGCACGTGCCCCCCCCCCCCATGAGAATCCAGAGTCCCCCTGGTGCCCCCCCACTAGCCATGGCTGCCATGATCTGTTTGGACCTGTGACTGACGATATGCCCTAATATTCTTTTATGTGGCATGAAAATACCACTGATCTATATAACAGTTATATAGATCAGTTATATGTTATATAGATCAGTGGAAAATACCCCTGAGCTCCGCTTGCCATTGTGCCCCCCATTGATAGATACTTATCTACGCCACTAGGTGAGGCGGCACCAACCATAGCCATGAACCCAATGGCGGAGACAAGGTAACGGTATAAGTGCAGTTACAACCAGCACACGATCGATGGTTTTAAGTTTCCTGCTTTTTTAGTATCGGGATTTCTGATCCTGATTAAGTTCTTTTAGCTATCAGAACGACTGTCACGGTGGGTAAGCCTTGAGTGTAAACTTACTGTTTAGTCGTCGGCAAGTTTAAACCGTCGGCAAGCGCCGACGGTGGAGAGTGGTAGTGTGGACGGGGCTTAACACAAAGGCCGGAAAATACGGCAGCTACATTCTGTCTGAGCTTCAGGTTTTTGTGCTGAAACGGGCTCTTTTATCTGTTCATTTCCTCTATTTTCCATATCATAATTATACTAGCTTTCAGCGATTCTTTAAACAAAACTCTTCATTCTCATCCACATCTCATGCGCCCTATCCTATCTGGAATACTCTTTTTTTTCTTCTCAATTTTCTCGATCCCATTTCCTTTAAATCTGGATTATTTTTCATCATTATATATGCTTCCCCCTTTCACTTCTTACCCTAAATTGTCTTGAAATGTTTTTATCGAAAATTCCAATTTCATTTAAACCAACCAACCTCAATGTTTTGTTGTATGTTGTATATGATCTAAAACTAACCACACCTCAAAATAGGCCTTTCACGTTGTGCAATATTTATGAAGGAAATACCTGACTACAAACTTTAAAAGAGTATGCTGAGTTAATTAACAAAGATGTAGGTAAGAGAAAAGTAGAGAGAGATAATGATTAGGAAGCAAATGAGATCAACAGAGGGAGCAATAATAATAATAATAATAATAATATCAACAAAAATAATGATAATAATGATAATAATACTAATGATAATAATAACAATAATAATAAGAAGAAATAATATTGCATAAAATTCTACGAAGTTAGTGAAATGTGGCACGGCAGCACCGCAGACTTTTGCCACACCTTCTTCGCTCACCCTCGCGCGTGAGCTTCATGTTAATCTGGCGACCACTGGTATCTAGGTAGGTAGCAGATACAACCAAGCATTATTATTATTAGATGCAACTGTGGCGGATCACATGATTCTAGGTGACTGAACTAGATACACACATAAAAAAGAATATATATATAGACGAACAAATCAACCAATCAATAGAAAACTACATAAAGGCGAGTGCAAGGTAGCGGGGCAAGAGAGGAAGGCAGGGATGCGCCGCGCGGCAAAGTTGTTTACATTCCACACGTGGGTCGTGACAACCTTCAAAGTGACAACGTTAGACCACAGCCTTTATCATAAGAGTTTTTCCACATACACACGCACAGTCATGAAGGCGGATCAGATTCAATATTCCGAGAAGTACAACGATGACAAGTATGAGTACAGGTAAGCCTTTCATAACTTGTAAATATCAGAAATAGGATATTAGAATAGGTTCAGTTTGTTCACCCTTTCTGCCTCTCATTTAGTGAACTGACAAAGGGGTGTTGGTGATTCCGAGGAACGCTGCCACTCCCTTCATCTTCTTCCTGTGACTAGCAAGCCTTAGAGACTGGTGAGATACTGGTATTTGGGTGGTTGAAGTAAAGTTCACGAAACTGAGATTAAAAAGAGATTGAGGCGTCAAAGCAGTCACAATCAACATGTATGGGAAAGGTATACTTGTGGGCGAGATCATGGAACAGGAAATAGAAAAGTGGGTGCAAAGAGTAAGATAAACTAGGTGGGGAGGGAAAATAAAGTGGTAACTGGAAAAAAACGGTCAATTTTCGTTATTGGGCACCACTGATTTATAGAGGACAAAACTTGCATTTCCTGAATAGTTTTGATGTGTTTTGAATTAATCTGGCACTCGTTTTTGGCGTTTTGGTCAATGTTTTTCAATTATGGGTTGGCCCATAATGGCCCATCCTGTCCTGCCCCGCAAACATCCCGGTCCGCTTCGAAGTTCACACTGCCGTACTTTTGATAAGTTGGTAAAAATGGACGAGGACTGCTCGGTCATTTTCTGAGACACTGACTTATTTTTCATGGCCAAAAATTGTAGCTTTTTCAGAGGGAGATATTGATGGGTTTTTTCTTTACATTACTGTTACTATATCAAATCCCACGCCTAACCTAACTTAACCTTATCTAACCGTTTCTGACTGAAATAACTAATTTATAAGTATATACTACGCAGTTTCATCTAATACATGATCAATGGTTTTAATTATCCTGAATGTTTAGTTCTCATCATAAGGAGTATTTCTAACCCCATATTATCTGGGTGGCCATCAATGCTAATATCATAAATTAAGAAATACTACACACAATTTGAGTGTTACGGCCAGCAGAAAGCCCAGTTTTTTCCGTAATATCAAAAAAAATAGTAAATGTGTGGTGTTAGATAAGTTTATTTAAGGCTCAGCCAAAATGGTATTATTTGATCTCTGAATATCCCGCTGAATTTTTATCGAGACGAATTTCTTTCTGATAGATAGATTTTGATGTGCATTTTAACATTGTCACAATCTTAATTTTGTTTTCCGAAAAAATCTCTTCTTTTTTTGTCGTGGGGCAAATTTTAACATTTTCACAATCTTCCCATTTTGTTTTCCGAAAAATCGCTTCTTTTTTGTCGAGGGGCAAATTTTAACATTTTCACTATCTTAATTTTGTTTTCCGAAAAAATCTCCTTTTTTTGTCGAGGGGCAAAACTTAGGTAAATCAAATCAATGTGTATTAGGCACCAATTTTAGAGGGCAAAACTTTTTTTCTCTAAATAGTTTCAATGTATTTTTGATTAATCGAATACTCTTTTTTGGTGGAAATCAATTGTTTTCACACACCCAAACATATATATACATACATACATACACACTTGTTACATAGCTGTTCAATATCATACAGCATAAAATACTGAACACAAATTTATATTTATAAGAACATAAGAAAATAAGGAAGCTACAAGAGGCCGTGAGACCTACACGTGGTAGTTCCTGTAAATAATACCTCCCCCAAACATTTTTAGTTATGGAAGAGATCCGGGATCTGTTTCAGACCCTATTCAGTAGAATCCCAGCTCTCCAGCACCCGTAGGGAATTGTGTGTTCCGGATAGCTGGATTTTCAAGTGTTTCCTGTTGGTTGAGTGGTAGGCTACTCTTATAAACTCTACTTATAGTGGTAACCAAAGTGGAATTTGAAAACTATCTTCTCTCCTTTTATTTTGGTTGCTCGTGGTTTTTGGATAGTTTAATACCGGATAGCTGGGGTTTTACTGTATTCAGATTGTCATTAATTTAGTTTTCCAACTTCCAGACATGTGATTCTACCTACAGACTTGGCAAAACTGGTGCCAAAAACCCATCTCATGACGGAAACAGAATGGCGCAACCTTGGCGTGCAGCAGTCTCCCGGCTGGGTCCACTACTTGGTGCACAGTCCAGGTGAGGAAAGGAGGTAGAATGAAAGGAGTGGATGAAGGCTTTAAAATAACAGCGGTTGTAAGCAGGGCTTGGAAACGGTTTAAGGGAACGAAAACCAAAACCAAAACGAACGAAATTATGCTCGGATAAAAAACGGAAACAAAAACGTTGTCATATTTACTGTTCCTGAGCAAAAACGCTATTTTGAAATCCCTGTAACCGGTTAATAACGTTATTTTTTTCGTTCCATGCCATATTTGGTCACTAATCCATTTCACTTCCAGTAGCCAAATGATTTAAGTAAATGCATCTGTATTACATACATACATTAATTAAGTCTACTGTATTTGTTCACTTGGCAATTGACGATGTGGTTTTGTTTCAAATAGTATCATATGCACCACTTTTCATTTAATTTGTGAAGAATAACAATTTTTTACCTTATATAATTATGAATTTATGTCTTCGTGAGATGCATCACGTTCCCTTATTTTATTACACCTTCCAATCGTGCAATCGTTAAACTATTATACTGCAGTTTGGTTTAAGAATATGCTTAGATTAATATCCAGTATTCGAAAAGGGATTATATATCGTGAGTATGTGCTTAAATTTTTAACTGTGTTCATAGCCTAATGCTTGGTGCGCCGAATTTCGGTGTGAGTGTCCTAAGTTCGAGTCCCTGGAGTACCACATGTAGTCATTGACTTCATTGATTAGGTTTATTTAATTAGTGGGCTGGTTATATTACGAATTAATATAGTTTTACCATATATAATATTAATAAATAATTAGTGATTCATGTCTTTACGACGACTGAGATTGCATACTCCTACACCACGCTTCCTGTAGTGTATGTAAATGTGTTGCCTTATTTAAGTCGTATAATAATATAGTTCTTACAACATGTAAGGGTTTGATTTTGTTGGATACTATGCACCATGTATGGCTTTATTACCATCTATAAGAATGTAGTCATGTATAGGCATTATTATTTATTAGGGCTAATAGCATATTCATTACATGGTTTGAGAATAACGTTCTAACAGGTTTTCATTTCGTTCTAACCGGTTCAGGAACGTTATGTTTGGAAGAGGAACGAAAAACGAAACGTTGATAATACTGTTTCTGATCAGAACGAACCGTTTGAGAAATGATTTAGTTTTCAAGCCCTGGTTGTAAGACAAGGATGGGTGTGTTAACATATGCTACAGGTATAATTTTGTTCATTGTATGTGTTTATGTTAGTCTCCGCATTAATTAACCCCTTGAGGCCCAGAATGTGATTTTCAATGTAATTTGGCTACCATTAGATGATTTTTAGTTAATATAAGCAATATTTTATAGATATGACCTGTTTAGTATCCTTGTTGACTAACTAATTTGGTATATACAATTACTTTTCGTAATTTTATGGCTCGACAACATACATTTTTTTATAGCCAAGGAAAGATCTGGGCACGAAGGGGTTAATTGTGTTTTCCTCCCTTTTCTCAGAGCCACACATTCTGCTGTTCCGAAGAACCCGCCCTGATGTGAAGCAGAGTGTAGTGCCGGGCCCTGACCACTGAGTCAGGGAGCCACGCCCACCTAAGGCTTTGTCTACTGTCTACATCTTCTTTCCCTATCCAACCAGTGTCTTCTTTTCTTCCCCATTTTAATTATTTTTTCGTCAGTACATATAATTTTTCTTGTTTTCCATGTCGTCTTCTTTTTGTTCTTTCCATTTGTCCTTATCATTAACTATTTTCTGCGTCTTCTTTCCCTATCAACCGGTGTCTCCTTCCCAGTTTTATTTTGTTCCATCAGTACGTATAATTTTTCGTTTTCTATGTCCTTATCATAACTACTTTCTGCATCTTCTTATCCTATCAACCAGTGTCTTTTTTTTCTGTTTTAATTTTGTTTTTCATCAGTACATAAATTTTTCTTATTTTCCATGTCATTATTATAACTATTTTTTCCTGGTGTTTTCCTGTCTTACCATTTTGCACTATGCATAAGTAATGTTTACAAATTGCTCTCCTACTAAACTGATGCCGTATTAGTACATAGTTGCAAAACTTATTTTATTTTTTTATTGCATGTATATAAACAATCATTTTCATTTACGAAAGGGGACCACCACTGATTCTTGTTTTCAAATTGATTTATTGATAGAAGATTGTTTTGTGGTTTCAAGGTATCGCCCCATTCTTAAGTGGTTAATTTTAGTAGATACAGCCCAAGGTTTTCCTTGTACTACTTAGTGTGGAAAGAATGTAATGTAACTGTGATTGAATAAGATTATGAAGATACATAATGTACAAATTAATCTGATTCATTATTATATCATTAGTCATGTATGTTCAGTGAAAGTGTTTGCGTCCAATCACTTCTTGTCAACAGGCAATGTAATCATGAAAAGTGCAGATCTGGTAATGTGGAGAATCTGAAAATTAATATCCCAGAAATTAAATGAATGCTACCATCAACAACACTATAGTCGCCGCTGCACTTATGTCGCCAGGCGAATATTACAAATCTTAGCATCATTACAGACTTGTATGTGCCACTGTAGACATATACATAATATAAATTACTATGCATGCCTCTGTAGTGGCACATACAAATCTGTAGTGATGCTAAAATTCGTAATATATGGCGCCTGGCGAAATTAGTACAGTGGCGACTAGTGTTATTGACGGTAGTGATTGAATAACTATCACCAAAATATCCTCCCAAGCTTTGATAATGACATAAATGTTAATTTCAAGAAATTGTAAAGATTGCCATGAAATACGTGAACATTTGCTCCCTTTAAATATATTCTAGATCTGTCACTGATTATGAACAAAGAAATTAATTTCTATAGAAATTACATTTGTTTGAAAAAATTACAGATCTCAACATATTGTAAGTGTAGAACTAATGCAAAACTTTAAATGGTTATGAAAAATGGCATTATTGCTGCTTTGAGGAAATGTTCCGTGCTCTATAGTATATCTTGTTGATGAAAATATCTCAAAATTTCACATACTGAAGATTGGCTGATATTTCTCACCAATAATGTCTCGGCATAAAGAACATAGTATAACTCAAGTAAAAGAAGGCAAAAGTAATGGTTTAGTAAGTGCTAAAAACGTGTTATTAAGAGTATCATTAGTTCATTACATGCATGGTACAAGACATTCCACAGTAGAAATCTAAAGATGGTAGTTTCAAGTATAAATTTATTTAAGTAGTGCCAACAAAGTAAGAGATTATGGTGACTGGTTCTCTGCTGGCATTCTCATTACATTTTTTATAAACAATTCCTTGCACATCCAGTCAATGCGCGGTATCAGATGCTTTCTTTATTCCACTGCACACCTGAAGCCAGTTCAAACACTTGGGCAAACCAGAGAATCAGACTATTTTGCTGCAGCTCCTATGTCGTATCCATCAATAGGAACAGGAGAAAACAGGATGAAGAAGGAGGGAGGAAAGACGGAGAACAAACTGATGAAGTAAACGGATAACGAGTCACCATTACAAGTAAACGGATAACGAGTCACCATTACAAGTAAACGGATAACGAGTCACCATTACAAGTAAACGGATAAAGAGTCACCATTACAAGTAAACGGATAACGAGTCACCATTACAAGTAAACGGATAATGAGTCACCATTACAAGTAAACGGATAAAAAGTCACCATTACTTTGTTATCTGTTTACTTGATCAGTTTGTTCTCCGTCTTTCCTCATTCCTTCGTCATCCCGTTTTCTCCTGTTCTGACTGATACGGCACCTATCCCGCCCTCTCTACTATCATAATCAATTATTCAGAGCATGCATAGCGTAGGAAACTTTGGAACACATTTGTCGGCTAGGTAATGTGTGCAAACGACGACACACATTCGCTAGTGCCTCGTGAATGCAGCTCCGTACATGAGGAATATCACATGGCTGAGATTCTGTGAGACAATCTGCATATAGTCTTGTTGTTATACTATACATGCTAAATAAATAACGTATTTATATATATATTTATATATATATTACATCATCATCTGGAATCTTAATCGTAGTTGCTCAATATGTACACCCATCATTTTACGAACTCATAACAACAAAATATTTGAGCCATATGAAATTAAATCCACATCTATTTAGGACACATCAGACCTAAGAAAATATAATATAAAATTTTGCCATGATATAAACAATGCCCTGTAGGAAAATACAAAGGCATTAAAGACTATCATCTATACAAAAATGTGTAATGCTTTGAGTTGAACAAACTACTCCCATAAATAAAATACAGAAAACAACAACAGAGTCAATATTTACAAAAGTATTTATTATACCATACCTCGCTTTCAAAATCCACATTGAATCTCAGTTGACAGTGGCAATCATGCACTCTTGCACTTCTATCAAAACAACACTTAGCATCACACTTCCTCCTAACACATGATGTATGATGTCTGATGTATAGAGACCTAATGCTACTCCTATGTGTATATGTGTTATATCTGTATCTCAAAGGGAATACCTCAAACTGTAAAATCTTACCGCAGTGTGCCTAAAAAAATGTTAGGTTAACCTTTCATCAAGTACCTCTCCATACTTACAAAAAATGTATATTAATACTGTGTATTATCATCAATGAGATTCTAGTTTTTGTGATGAAATACTAATCATGAGGCTGTGACCTGACATTCAGGTTGGTATTGTTCCAGTTTGACACCGAATTCACTTTGGTGGACGAAACTATTTTTTCTGGTGAGTTTTGATGTGTTTTGAATAATCTGCTAACCGTTTCTGTCGCAAATCACATTTTTTTGTAAAGGTTTGGTTAGGTTCGGTTAAGTTTAATTTGTTTTTCAATAATTTGTCGCAAATCACTAGAAAATCAAAACTCACCAGAAAAAAAGAAGTTTTGTCCATCAAAGTGAATTGGGTGTCAAACTGGAAATTTACCTTCAAGTTTCCCTGACGTGTGAACCTCCCTGCTACAATACTGACAGTAGGGACCCATCATCCTGCACACCAAACAGTCTCAAGAACAAAGAAATATACATCTGTAGACTGCTACCTTCTATGCATTTCACAGCCCTCCCTTTTTTATGCTTTGCCGTAGTGCCATATGACCTGATTTCTGGCACATTTCCCCTTTTTGGCATTAAATCAATCAATCCCTGCTGCAAATGTACACAAGAAAAAAACAGTATCGGTGCACAACATACGCAAAACATTATGGCTTGTACTAAGAGTCATATGGCGTTCGAGCTACGAAGGGGACGAAGAAATATTTTTCAAAAAATTATCCCTCATGGTACCCTTCGTTTGTCGTTCAACCACCATACGACTCTTGGTACAAGCCTATGACACCACGGAACAAAAGACAATGGAAATAATAGTGGCCGACTCACCACACGTTGGTAGCCCGGCGGTTGATTGAATGTTTACAGTAGACATCGGACCCTCTGTGCACCGACACACTTTTTTACCTTGTGTTCAACATGAGAGATATTTTTGAAGCATGAAATTCTCTTATTTTTGTGGGTAAAGAAAATTTAAAACCAATGAAAAATTTTGTTCATTACTATAACTATTATGATTAATTTTTTTTCTCCACTGAAAAGGTTGAAATCAATTCCATTAGTTTGTGTTGGTCATAATCATGGCTAGAAAAAATATTATTAATGAAGCATTGTATTTTAAGGTAAATGGTGAATCATACTGTGTTTGAAATAATAATTAAAGGGCATCAAACTTTAGTTGAATCGCAGGTCTGACGCCCAACAGTTGGTCTTTACAGCGGCTCGTGTCTGCTGGAGCACAAGCTTAACTCTGCTATGTATATGAAAGTTCACACAATCACTTCCATCAACTGACCATAGTGAAGGGTTGCATAAAAAACTATCCATTTACGTAGCTAAAATTAATGAACTATGTTGCTTAAGTAAAAAAAAATAACAATAAAAAATTATAATAATAATTATTATTACACATTGATCCATAATACTGTACAGCTTGAGATGGAAAGTTTGGCTGGTTGCTTTGTTGCAGTATGGTGAAAAGACTCTCCTGCAAACTGTTTCTATTCATAAACAAGACTCGCCTGCAAACTGTTTCTATTCATAAACAAAAGACTCTCCTGCAAACTGTTTCTATTCATAAACAAGACTCTCCTGCAAACTGTTTCTATTCATAAACAAAAGACTCTCCTGCAAACTGTTTCTATTCATAAACAAGACTCTCCTGCAAACTGTTTCTATTCATAAACAAAAGACTCGCCTGCAAACTGTTTCTATTCATAAACAAAAGACTCGCCTGCAAACTGTTTCTATTCATAAACAAAAGACTCGCCTGCAAACTGTTTCTATTCATAAACAAAAGACTCGCCTGCAAACTGTTTCTATTCATAAACAAAAGACTCGCCTGCAAACAGTTTCTATTCATAAACAAAAGACTCGCCTGCAAACAGTTTCTATTCATAAACAAAAGACTCTCCTGCAAACAGTTTCTATTCATAAACAAAAGACTCGCCTGCAAACAGTTTCTATTCATAAACAAAAGACTCCTGCAAACTGTTTCTATTCATAAACAAAAGACTCGCCTGCAAACTGTTTCTATTCATAAACAAAAGACTCTCCTGCAAACAGTTTCTATTCATAAACAAAAGACTCGCTTGCAAACTGTTTCTATTCATAAACAAAAGACTCGCCTGCAAACAGTTTCTATTCATAAACAAAAGACTCGCCTGCAAACAGTTTCTATTCATAAACAAAAGACTCGCCTGCAAAATGTTTCTATTCATAAACAAAAGACGCCTGCAAACAGTTTCTATTCATAAACAAAAGACTCGCCTGCAAACAGTTTCTATTCATAAACAAAAGACTCGCCTGCAAACTGTTTCTATTCATAAACAAAAGACGCCTGCAAACAGTTTCTATTCATAAACAAAAGACTCGCCTGCAAACTGTTTCTATTCATAAACAAAAGACGCCTGCAAACAGTTTCTATTCATAAACAAAAGACTCGCCTGCAAACAGTTTCTATTCATAAACAAAAGACTCGCCTGCAAACAGTTTCTATTCATAAACAAAAGACTCGCCTGCAAACAGTTTCTATTCATAAACAAAAGACTCGCCTGCAAACTGTTTCTATTCATAAACAAAAGACGCCTGCAAACAGTTTCTATTCATAAACAAAAGACGCCTGCAAACAGTTTCTATTCATAAACTACAACTAAACAGATAAGATCTTGAATTAATTTACAAATGTATACATTTCTGGGGCATTTTCAAGATTAGTGGCAGCCTTTGCATATAATAAACCCATGAACATCTTTTGGTCGAGAAATCCTTGTTACTCGCTGAGCCTGCTGGCTTCCCATTCAACATTATGTATTATTAATTTTCTGAGATGGTTATGGAGAATGTGGCAAGTCTGCTTTGAACAAGAAACAATTTTGTATAGGACACCATTTTTTGCGTTGATATTGAAGTATGTATTAAGGTTATCCCAACTATTACATTTTTTTTTGAGATTATAAGAAAAAAAATCAAACACCTGTTAAATCCATCAAGCTGTGATCCGTGTTTCTATTAAACAAGAACATGCATTAAACTTGAGGCAATTCATAGCATCAAAACATGGGCTTCTGTTTGACTGCTATCCGTAACACATCATTTGGAACGCAATACCTTTCATACAGAATATTTCGATAACTAAATATTTTGCTAATTGCCAAGTGGATGCATGTTTGCCGATGTTAGAATTATTGAAAGTGTGGTATACGTAAAACAAAATTTGGCCTTTAAACAACACATTATAAAACCAGAATTGCATGATACATAATTGTCCTTAAATTGCCAGTTCAGACAAAAAGAACAACACTTAAGCTGCCAATTTATAAAAGCCAATCACCATTTTTCTTATAGATGAATCTTAATCCCTATCAAGTATCTTATCCTCTTATACCTTACATGAGACTAAACTCTACCATGAACAGTCACCTTTAAATACACATACACACACACACTCACACACACAAACCTCGCAGTGATCCCGGAATAGCAGTAACGTGGCAGTCATTCCGAGGTGCGAGCCATTCTGAAGGGAGTGAATGGATACTTCGACTCATTCCAGCTGACAACATCCTACAGAATAAGACAAATGGTATTAAGGATTGCTTGTACGGCACTTACATACAGACACTACATACATGACTTGTCAGTTTCTCTGTCTGCCTGTTGAAGAGAATCTGGCAGCATTGGGCATTGAATAGAGATAGTTGGTCAGTTTCTCTGTGTCTGTTGAAGAGAATCTGGCAGCATTGGGCATTGAATAGAGATAGTTGGAAGGAATGTAGGACCTTTTGGCCACGGACGTTTTAGTCACGGGCAAAAACTAACGGTCTTACTAATCCTAGGTATCTAAAAAACCTAACCTGACCTGACCTAACTTAACCTAACGGCCAAAACGTACGGTTACCAGTTGGAAGCGTATCATCGACCGTCTAACCTCATAAGATATTATTGGAAAATCTGACCTTAAACAGAATGATGATGAAGTAGGAAGTAAAAGAGGGTTGACTCTTAAGTGCTTTGGTATCAGTTCACATCTTTCTTATTGTTTTCATTAAATTGGTTAAATTTCATGAATTTGGTGAGCTTCCTCCAGCACCAATTAAGTCGCCAAGTGCAAGATCTTACTGTAGTTGACCAAATTTAATATCCCAAATTAAGTAATCGCATAAAGTGACATTTTTTCCTCATTCAAGGCATGTGGCATTACCTGCATTAAACTGTGGAGTGAGTATGATGAAGCTAGATGCAGGTGTCCGTCGAGTGGTTGGAGTACGGCTGTTTCCCTCGTGCTGTCTTGCTCTTGTAGATGTCCCCTTTCGTGACTGTAATCGGCTCGCTGCTGCTCTTGCGAGGGTTTCCCAATGTGACCAAAGTGCTGGCTATGGCCAATCCACCTATGAAGCACATAGTGAAAGTCTTATTTTCTTGTACTAAACATGTATTATTTTCTTGTATTCACTTTCTACTGCTTTCTTGTAGCATAACTAAGCATAGAGGCGGAGGCGGTAGGAGAGTGGTTAGCGTCAAGAGGCGTTCTTGGTGACCCGAGTTCGATCCCCAATGAGAACAAAAATCGTTAAGTGGCCTAAGAACACCTACATGCTGCCCATTAACTCTACCTTCGATTGCGAGTGCATCGGAGGACACGGGGGCAGCATGAGACTATAATCACTGGCGTCGCTATAAAAACCTGCCTGAGCCACCACGGGCGAGGGCCAACCATCACAGCCCTCAGGTGAACCTCCGGGGCCTACCATCCGCGCCCTGGAGGTTATACTATACTGCCTACATGGTCTATAGGTAAAAAAATAAAACTAATAATAATAATTTAAAAAAAAAATAATAATAATAATATAAAATAATAGAACAACAATCTATGGGCTCACCTGGATGTCCGACTGGGGTGTAGAGCTCGGTGCCAGTGGGAAGCTGCACTAGCAGGGAGAGGACGGCGGCACGGCTACCACAGCAGGGCTCCAGGGCGATGGGGCTCGGGTTAACCTGGGGCGGAACAATATTCACACTCTGATTAGTTAACCCCTTCACGCCCAGATCTTTCTTTCGCTATAAAAAATTGTATGTTGTTAGTCCTAAAATTACGAAAAGTAACTTAATATAACAAATTAGTTAGTCGACAAGGATACTAAACAGGTCATATCTATAAAATATTGCTTATATTCACACAAAAATTGTTGCCGAATTATAATGGAAATTATGTTCTGGGTCTCAAAAGATTGAGAGGAGAGAACATAAGACTGTTGTATATCATTGTATTCTAACGAATGCACAAATATAAGACCGATGCAGTTGTCACAAAAGAATTTGCTATATAGTAAAACCTCTCGTATTCGGACCCTCATTATTCGGACTTGGACATTATTCGGACTTTTTATATAATCCCCCCATTATTCGGATCCTTGCATTACTCGGACCACTCCTTGGCCCAATTAGTCCGAATATGAGAGGGTTTACTGTATATCTTTTTTTGCGACCGATGCCTTGAAGTATAAAACGGTAAATATCCTACCTTCTTCTTTATCTTGAGAGTTCCCAGGCTGTCCAGTAAATCCGATGATAGATTGTCCGGTGATTTGGATTTCTGTAGAAGCTTGTTGGCACTGTTGTTGCAATTCTTGGCATTGGCCTTATTAGTGTTGGCTTTGATAGCATTAGGCATGGTACCATTAGTCTCCATGACGCAGCAGTTGTTGTTGTTGTTGGCACTGTTTAAGGGTGTGATGGTGGGTGTATTAGTGTCGGTGGTTTCCATGGTGGCATCGAAGGAGTCTGCAGCGGTGCCCCTCGGATAAAGCTCCAGTAAGATGGGTCGAAAGGGACGGGAGGCCATGGCTTCCATTTCCACCAGAAGACGCTGGAAGAAAAAAAATCCCAAAAAATAATGAAAAAATAAAGCTGGCGATGACATGGAATGGGGGAGAGAAGAGGGGATTGATTTGATTGATTTAATGCCTAAAAAGGTGAATGTGCCAGACATCAGAGGTCATATGGCACTACGGCAAAGCATATAAAGGGGAGGGGTTAAAGAATAATAGTGAAACGATGAGGGAAGGGGAAAGAACGGAATGTTACAGCAGGATGGTTAGATCAGATGTAGGATGTGGATTTGTTGGAGGAAGGAGGTTAAATTTTCCAGGGAGAAGGTAGGGAGGAAGGAAGAAAGGGGAGGGAAGGAGGGATAAGGTTACTGGGGATGGGGGATAAAAAAACTAAAAAAAAAAACTTGTAATATTTCCTGTAAAAGTTTGATACTGAATTTCTTTAACCAAAATTAATGATATTTCCGATCATCTTTATATGCAAGGATGATCAATCACATTGTAACACATGCCAATATCACTGTATATTGGTAGCTCACGTATTGTTCAATAAAAATAACTAGATTGACTAACCTGTCTTCTTGTGTAAATATCATATTTCTGCTTTATTTTCCATAAGATTGCTGCCAGCGTCAAAAGTATCAAGAAACACCTGCAAAACAAGTAGTAGGTTACAAAAACAATTCACAGAACAGAAAGTGTGGGATTGTAATCATAACCAAATGTTCCTACAGCAACCAAACTCAACTGAAGAATATACAAAACTTGACAAACTGAAAAACTGTACAAACTGAAGAATATAAAAAACTGTACAAACTGAAGAATATAAAAAACTGTACAACTGAAGAATATAAAAAACTTGACAAACTGAAAAACTGTACAAACTGAAGAATATAAAAAACTTGACAAACTGAAGAATATAAAAAACTGACAAACTGAAAAACTGAAAAACTGTACAAACTGAAGAATATAAAAAACTGTACAAACTGAAGAATATAAAAAACTGTACAAACTGAAGAATATAAAAAACTGTACAAACTGAAGAATATAAAAAACTGTACAAACTGAAGAATATAAAAAACTGTACAAACTGAAGAATATAAAAAACTGTACAAACTGAAGAATATAAAAAACTTGACAAACTGAAAAACTGTACAAACTGAAGAATATAAAAAACTGTACAAACTGAAAAACTGTACAAACTGAAGAATATAAAAAACTGTACAAACTGAAAAACTGTACAAACTGAAGAATATAAAAAACTTGACAAACTGAAAAACTGTACAAACTGAAGAATATAAAAAACTTGACAAACTGAAAAACTGTACAAACTGAAGAATATAAAAAACTTGACAAACTGAAAAGACAACTGAGATATAAAAAACTGTACAAACGAATAAAACTGACAAACTGAAACTGACAAACTGAGATATAAAAAACTGTACAAACTGAAGAATATAAAAAACTTGACAAACTGAAAAACTTGACAAACTGAAAAACTGTACAAACTGAAGAATATAAAAAACTTGACAAACTGAAAAACTTGACAAACTGAAAAACTGTACAAACTGAAGAATATAAAAAACTTGACAAACTGAAAAACTGTACACGAAATATAAAAACTTGACAAACTGAAAATAAAAAAACTGACAAACTGAAAATATAAAAAACTGACAACTGAAAACTGACAAACTGAAGAATACTTGACAAACGAAAACTGACAAACTGAAGAATATAAAAAACTGTGACAAACTGAAGAATATAAAAAACTTGACAAACTGAAAAACTGTACAACTGAAGAATATAAAAAAACTTGACTAAACTGAAAATAAAAAAACTGTACAAACTGAAGAATATAAAACTACAAACTGAACTGACAAAGAAAAACTGACAACTGAAAAACTTGACAAACTGAAGAATATAAAAAACTTGACAAACTGAAAAAACTGACAACTGATGAAGAATATAAAAAACTTGACAAACTGAAAAACTGTACAAACTGAAAATTATAAAAAACTTGACAAACTGAAAAACGTACAATGATATAAAAACTGACAACGAAAAACTGTACAAACTGAAGAATATAAAAAACTTGACAAACTGAAAAACTGTACAAACTGAAAAACTTGACAAACTGACAAACTTGACAAACTGAAGAATATAAAAAACTGTACAAACTGAAGAATATAAAAAACTTGACAAACTGAAAAACTGTACAAACTGAAAAACTTGACAAACTGAAAAACTGTAACTAAACTGAAATATAAAAAACTTGACATAAAACTCAAATGAAAAAACTGAGATTAAAAACTTGACAAACTGAAAAACTTGACAAACTGAAAAACTGTACAAACTGAAGAATATAAAAAACTTGACAAACTGAAAAACTGTACAAACTGAAGAATATAAAAAACTTGACAAACTGAAAAACTTGACAAACTGAAAAACTGTACAAACTGAAGAATATAAAAAACTTGACAAACTGAAGAATATAAAAAACTTGACAAACTGAAAAACTGTACAAACTGAAGAATATAAAAAACTTGACAAACTGAAAAACTGTACAAACTGAAGAATATAAAAAACTTGACAAACTGAAAAACTGTACAAACTGAAGAATATAAAAAACTTGACAAACTGAAAAACTTGACAAACTGAAAAACTTGACAAACTGAAAAACTTGACAAACTGAAAAACTGTACAAACTGAAATAAAAAACTTGACAAACTGAAAACTGACAAACTGAAAAACTGTACAAACTGAAGAATATAAAAACTTGACAAACTGAAAAACTGTACAAACTGAATATAAACTTGACAACTGAAAAACTGTACGAAAATGAAGAAAAACTTGACAACTGAAAACTTGACAAACTGAAAAACTGTACAAACTGAAGAATATAAAAACTGACAAACTGAAAACTGACAAACTGAATTAAACTTGACAAACTGAAAAACTGTACAAATGAAGAATTATAAAAAACTTGAAACACGAAAACTGTACGAAACTGAGAATATAAAAAACTTGACAAACTGAAAAACTTGACAAACTGAAAAACTGTACAAACTGAAAAATATAAAAAACTTGACAAACTGAAAAACTGTACAAACTGAAGAATATAAACTTGACAAACTGAAGAATATCACACGCATCCGACAGATAGAGATTTCAAATTATTAGAAAACACCTTTTGAAACCCCATATTGACTTTCATTTCCTGCATTCCTCCTCGAATTCATCCATAGACCCATAAAATTTACAACAAACACATTAAACAAATCTCCCATTTTATATATTTTCCATTCTTGTGCTAAAAAAAAAGATCAATGCACTTGAATTCTAATAAAAATAGTAGTAGTAGTAGTAGTAGTAGTAGTAGTAGTAGTAGTAGTAGTAGTAGTAGTAGTAGTAGTATAGTAGTAGTAGTATAGTAGTAGTAGTGGTGGTAGTAGTAGTAGTAGTAGTAGTAGTAGTAGTGGTAGTAGTAGTAATAGTGGTAGTAGTAGTAATAGTGGTAGTAGTAGTGGTAGTGGTAGTTGTGAGGGCTGGGACGTAGAAGAATGAGGAATAGGGAGGAACGAAGGATAAACGGGGAGAAGGGAAAAGGACTGAGGATGGTAGTGGGAGAAGGGAAGCAAAAGGGTTTCGCGTGAGGGGACAGATCATTATCAGCGCCAACAGGGGAAAAAAGGTTAGGCCTTAGACACCCAGAGACCTCGAGGACAAAGGGCTCACTGTTCAAGTGGTTTGGGATGGAAGCGAGGACAGGAGAGCAGGACAGTACCTCACGCGGCTTCGGCAGGCGATCATACATGTGCACATAAGTGTCGCGACCATGATAGTGTATTACTGCAGGAATAACTGCAGCGAGTAACCTCACGTCGAGTCGTGAGTAACGGGCGAGTAACCGCGACGCGTAGGAGACATCCTGCGTGCCAGGTCTGGCCCGCGTGCCTGAGGTTGCCGACGCAAGGTTGGCAAGGAAAACTCTACGGGATACGACTACCCTGTTTCCAGCCTGCGTCCTGGCGTGCCTCGCCCGAGGCCCCCCCAGGATCCCCGGAGCAGGGCAGGACTTGCCCAACCTCTCTTCAGGGCCCTTGGGGAGCCACTGGGCGCTGGGGCCAGGCACTAGGGGCGGGCATGGGCCGGAGGTGAAACTCTACGCTACTACGACGCCCTACTAGATACCTCCTTCAGGAGGCTTCCCCTGGGTTCCCCCCCGGAACCCCGGGGCATTACGAGGCACCTGCAACAGGATCTTAGGACCTCTTGAGCACCACATACAGGTCTTCCTGAAGGCGACGCAGCAGATGGTGATGTATTCACGTGATTGACAAATGCATGATAGGGCAGGCGATTAAGGATGCCCCTGGGTGACCTGTATCAAGCCAGGGACTCTAGGGGGGACAGGGAGGGTCGTCCCGGCATAGCCGGGGCTATTGCTAGCCTGGGGAACCAAGCTCCCCGTATCTCCGACGACGCGAACGGGCACTGCCCGCTTACCTTCAGTAGAACCTGGAGATGCGCCCAACCCGGCCCCCGACAGGTAGGGGTGCCAGGGTTAGTTGTCATGCCACGCCAGCAACCGATTGGATAGAACCTTAGCGGGTTGGGGGGGGGGGGGGGGGTAAAACAGAAGCTATATTAACACCCCCCCCCGTTGAGCCCGCGTACGCAATTTCCCTCCCCCCTTCGGGAGTAGGGCGGCGTGGGGCTTAACAGTAGTGGTAGTAGTAGTAGTAGTAGTAATAGTAGTGGTTAGTAGTAGTAGTAAAGTAGTAATAGTAGTGGTAGTAGCAGTGGTAGTAGTAGTGGTAGTAGTAGTAGTAGAAGAGCAGTAATTACAAATAAGTTATTACAACTTATACTCTGAGAGAATGTTAAATATTTCATGGGATACAAAGAACTAACACAGAAATAGGAACTTACAATGAAAATATGGAAAAGAACTGAATGAGATCCAGTTTGGGGTGTTGGGAGAAGGAGACGACGATCTCTATGGGCGGCGTGAAGTTGTACACATAGACATGGAATGTGGTGTTGTTCTCTGCGGAGCCAAAGGTGTACTCGTTGGCGCTGAACCGCTGCTTGATGCGCGTGCCCGTGTAGTTACTGATGATCCACGACTCATGACTCCGAGCTGTGGTGAAAGTAAGTATTTTATTTGTATTTGTAGTAAGTAAGCAAAAACATAATCATAAGCATGTATCAATAAATTATAATGCAAAAATCATATGCAGTAACAAGGTAATAAAGTTAGCTGGGAAGTATCTTGTTACATGAAGAGCTTTAAGTTAGAAGACATTTCGTTGAAGACATTTTTGTTGAAGATGAATATTTCGTTCAACATAAAACACTGCAGAGACTACAATATTAAACCATGAATATACATATTCAAAAAGCATAACCATTTTGTATACACTTACTTGTTTTAGAAAAATCGTAATAAATTTCAAAAATATATAGTATATAATACATGGTATATAAATAAAATTAGTAATGTAAAAATCATATGCAGTAACAGAGGTAATAAAGTTAGCGCTAGGGAGTATCTTATTACATGAAGAGCTTTCAGTACATAGATGAATATTTCGTTCAACATAAAACACTTCAGAGACTACAATATCAACGCATGAATATATAAAAAAAAACTGAAATAATTTTGTATACACTAACTTGTTTTAGAAGATATCTTAATATTGGTTGCCTTGGAACAGTAAATGTCAAAGTCTGTGTCCACATCACTCTTGGTGGGAATGTTGAAAAAGTTGATCTGGCGGATGTGTCGATCTTCGTGTTTGGACAGGTTGAATGTGAACTGGTAGTCGATTTGAAGGTCATCTGCAACAAGGAAAAGACATTATTGCATTAATTCACACTGCAAAAGGATCTCATCTCATTATTTGCATTAAAGGTAAGGATCTCATTATTTGCATTACAGATGAGAAACATTCCCATTATTCAAACCAAATCAAGAACTTATATTTTAAATGCCGTGAAGGGGCTCTCCGAAGGAAAGGAACACTCACAAAAGCAGGATCCGTGAAGAGGCTCTCCGACATAATTGTTTTGCGTATCACAGCGTTCACAATGGTCTCCCGTCACTCCCTTGGTGTGGCAGTTACAGCGGCCCGTCTCTCTGTTGCACGTTTCACCATGCTCATTGCACATGCAGGCTGCGGGAAAGATTTCAGTTATCACTCATTCCTGAATCACTGGTTAGGCTTATATTTTAAACCAGTAGTCATTAGACACGTAGCGAAACGAGGTGAGAACGGGGATTCTAGGTTAGAATAATTTTAGAAGCAGCTCGACGTTCGTTGAGTTAAGTCGCCTGTGGGGAGGTGATATTCTCGCCCTTGGTAAAGGTATGCTGTGAAATGTTTATTAACTAGAGATGTAGACATGACTGATATGGACATGGGAGATATGACTTGTATTTCATCAACAGTAAATAGTCACGTCCAAACACTAGAGATATGCCTCTTGTACTTCATCAACATTAAAAAGTCAAACCTTTTTAGACCCGAATAAAACTAAAAACAAGAAGATGGAAGATTAAAAAAAAAAAAAAAAAAGATGAAGTAAAAAAGCGAAAAAGTAATGTTTTTTTAAGGAAAGATAAAAAACATGAAATTTGGGGGATGTGACAGAAAAATAATAGGAAAATACAAAACAATAAACAAGAAGATGAATTTTTATGGGTTATGAAGACTCATGGTTACATCCACACGTATCAAAGTACATCTTAAAA
The DNA here is from genome assembly GCA_016584305.1 of Chionoecetes opilio. Lineage (NCBI taxonomy): Eukaryota > Metazoa > Arthropoda > Malacostraca > Decapoda > Majidae > Chionoecetes > Chionoecetes opilio. The sequence goes on from JACEEZ010013164.1 coordinate 110,253, forward strand.
ACTTGGGGTAAAGGCATAAACCTCATGCCACAAATTTAAATGATGAACGCCAACAATAGAATTGGAAGCGTATCATCGACCGTTCTAACCTCATAAGACATTGTGGGCTAAATCTGACCTTAACCCCTTGAGACCCAGAACGTAATTTCCATTGTAATTTGGATGCCATTAGATGATTTTTAGTGAATATCAGCAATATTTTATAGATATGACCGGTTTAGTATCCTTGTCGACTAACTAATTTGGTATATTCAGTTACTTTTCGTAATTTTATGGCTGACAACATACAATTTTTTATAGCAATGGAAAGATCTGGGCGTGAAATGGTTAAGGGAAAATCTGACGTTAAACAGAAAGAGATCGTATACTCACGTCTGCACAAGCCTCCGTTGACGGAGGAGCCGTAGAATTTCTCCGTGCAGTACTGGCAGTGGGAGCCGTCGGTGTTGTTAGCACACGGCTGGATGCACTGACTCTTGTTGTCGCATGTACCATGGCCGTTACAGTTACATACTGAAAAAGATTGATTGATTGATTGATTTAATGCCTAAAAAGGTGAATGTGCCAGAAATCAGAGGTCATATGGCAAAGCATATAAAGGGTCAGGGTTAAAGAATAATAGTGAAACGATGAGGGAAGGGGAAAGAACGGAATGTTACAGCAGGATGGTTAGATCAGATGTAGGATGTGGATTTGTTGGAGGAAGGAGGTTAAATTTTCCAGGGAGAAGGAGGGGGATTCTGGGAGAATGTCCGCAAGACAGGGAGGTCGGGAAAGGGAGGACAAATGAGGGAAGGAACTGGAACGGGCAGGAGTAAGACGGGGGCAGGATATTAGGACATGTTGGACAGTGAGAGGAACTTGACAGGGTGTGCAGAGGGTTGGGGAGGAGCATGACAGGAGATAGGAGTGTGTGAGGTTGGTATGGCCTATGCGTAAGCATGCGAGAGCTTTGAATTATGATAGATAAATTTGACTGTGATAAATACATACTAAAAGACAAAAGAAAAATTATAAATTATGATAGATAAATTTGTTTGTGATAAATGCAGTTATGGTATTGTCTTAGCAACATAATAAGTGCTTAGGCATCACCTTATATTAGTTTGAAAATTATATAAAGTTTAGTCAACTAGGAAAGTGATGAATTGTGGGCTACAAATAAATAACACAAAAGGAACAAACTCTCCTGAATTTTTTGGCAAATCATTAAGGCATCCAGCAAGCTTCTGTTTTATATATGCAATTGTTTTTTATCTGAATTAAATTTGCGTTGGTATTCATTATGCCTTATGTATAATTTGCATCTCTTCCGGACCTATACATGGGCTGAATAAAAAAAAAAATTCCCTATTCACTCAATTTTCTTTCTATCTTTTTTCTATCCCTTATCATCACATTGACATCAATTCAGGTGCCTAGAATTGAAACGGCACAAGCGCCACTTTAAAAAAAAACACCGCCACCTTTCTAATAAAACAAACCCCATTATAATATCTTCATTTGTTGCTGATTTACTTTGAAAACACTTTAGGTGCATTTTTTTCATTGATAAAAAGTGGCGCTTGTGCCGTTTCATATCTTGATTTTCTTAGATTAAACTTTAAGCGCATTTTTCTCAGTTTTTTAAAAGTGGCGCTTGTGCCGTTTCAATTCTAGGTGCCTGAATTGTTGCTTCCTTTCCTTCCTCCACTTCTCCCCTGGGCCTAACAGCATACTTACGAGGGCACTCCGTAAAGAACCAGTTGGATGCCGAGCAGTTATCAGTGTTTCGGTTGAGTAGTCCGGTGACGGGGTTGATGGGACCCCTCTGTCCCCCCTCCATGCACCTGCCAATGCCTGTGCCACTGCCATCATCGCACCAGCCACACGCCACATCGTCCTGGCACTCCTTGCAGGTCTTGTGCAGGGAGCAGCGACGATCCCCTGGCAAAGGCGACAAAGGAATTACACATCAATTTTGACTCATATTAGATACATGCAAGTACAGTAAAACCTCTCATATTCGGACTAATTGGGCCAAGGAGTGGTCCGAGTAATACAAGGATTCGAATAATGGGGTCATTATATTATAGGGGATATGTGAAAAAAGAAAATGAAAAAAAAAGAAAATCTTGGGTGTATAATATAGGTAGGAAATTTCGATCCCTAAAAAAAAAAAAAAAAAAATAAAAAAAAAAAAAAAATCTACGTGTATATAGCTAGGAAATTTCGACCCCTAAAAAAAAAAAAAAAAAATCTACGTGTATAGCTAGGAAATTTCGACCCCTAAAAAAAAAAAAAAAAAAAAAAAAAAAAAAAAAAAAAAAAAAAAAAAAAGGGAGGAGGAGGTCCAAATAATGGCAAAGTCCGAATAATGAGGGTCCAAATACGAGAGGTTTTACTGTACTAACAAACAAAATTACTTCAACACCCACGTAATATTGACTTCATATTAGATACATGCAGGCTATTTTTTAATAACAACCCAAATGACTTTTTTGCACTAAATCTTACTAAATAAAGTCAATCAATCAATCAATCAATTCACACTGCAACAAAAGAGGTTAGACTTATTCTAGCTGTTGATCTGGTGTAGTTGATGTTATAATTTATAAGATGGTGTATTTACAGTATTTCCTTGTTATATGATCGGGTTATATTCCTGAATGAATCAATCTCGACTTCATTTGAGATACATACACATAATAACAAACAAAATTACTTCAACAATCAAGTAATATTGACTTCAGAGTAGATACATGTATGCAATAACAAACAAAATTACTTCCAACACCCAAGTAATATTGACTTCAGAGTAGATACATGTATGCAGTAACAAACAAAATTACTTCCAACAATCAAGTAATATTGACTTCAGAGTAGATACATGTATGCAATAACAAACAAAATTACTTCCAACACCCAAGTAATATTGACTTCAGAGTAGATACATGTATGCAGTAACAAACAAAATTACTTCCAACAATCAAGTAATATTGACTTCAGAGTAGATACATGTATGCAATAACAAACAAAATTACTTCCAACACCCAAGTAATATTGACTTCAGAGTAGATACATGTATGCAGTAACAAACAAAATCATTTTAACACCCAAGAAATACTTCTCTAACATTAACTCCTTGAGACCCAGAGCAAATGTGACGGTCCCCTGGCAAAGTGACGAAGGGTTGAACTCTCTTTCTGTTTCTATTTTTCCACCTTCCTAAGACTTAAATCTATTCAAGAGAGGAGTAACAAGACACCTCCAGAACTAAATTGGTCCACATACCCTTTCTATATTCTCTTACTGTCTTCTTTATAGGGACTGGCAACTAACTAAGCAGGCTATTTCTTACTTTTTTTTGCCATTGTATTACCTTCATTAGATCTTTTATATATTATCTATTACCTTATACTGATCTATTACCTTGCTTGAGATCCATGCATTTCTTTTCCTCCGTGGTCCACTCTCTGCACTGGCCGTAAGGGAAGCTCACCAGATAGGAGTTGTTGTTGACACAGCGTTGTTGGTTGAAGCACCACATACACGTGCTCTGGGGGAGGCCATAAGGTTGGAGCATAAGAACATAAGACATTATTATTATAGACTTATTAAGACTGGACTTATTATAAACCAGATTATTAATGTTTGAGCAGGCTTATTATTGACTTATTAAGACTAGACTAGGAGTAAGGCATTCTCACCCAACACCTCAGCCAATCCTGTGCGTTCGAAAGGGGGGAGTGAAGTGGCCACATTTTCACCACCTTAACGTGCGGCGAGTATCGTTACCTAAAGAGTATAGTTACATAAAAAGGAAGCTCACCTCAGTACACTTGGAGCAGGTCAGCCGTTCAGCACACGTGGCCTCGCAGGGTTTATGCGGATGTAGAGCATTCCGCGTGCCCCCATTAATAGCCGTGCGATGGTCCTGCTGGTCTATGGGAGGCGTACTCGGAATATTGTCTCCGGTCAGCACCACGTCGGATACCTCTAAGTGCTCCGATGCGGTTGTTGTTCTGTTCCGCGCCACCACACACATCTGTTCCTGCCAGTCACAGTGTTGGTGGGCGCGGCATAGCTGGCAGGTTTTTAGGGACTTGCAATGAGATCTGAGACTGTCCTCCTCGCAGCCTTCACCACTCCCCACACCCTGTTAGGAGGAATTGCAAGACACTTTACTAATTAGTATTCAAATTTTTGGAGTAAGACCATGTTACTTAGTGATTTTAGGAGAAATTGCTAGACACTACTATATATACTATAACAGTGATCTATTTTATCTTGTGTATATCTTAATTATTTTTTATTTTTTTATATATAAATTCATGTAATTGTCCTGAAAAATTATTATTCTGGGTAATATTTTTGGTGAAATACGAGAAATGGTGGGCTTAATTCTCGATTATCTTAGGGTAAAAAAACATCATAAAACAACTATGAAAAATTAATTCAAAACATGAAATCTAATTTTAATTATCATTTTTGTAACCATTATTTTTGTCATTTCAACATCATGCAGAAATCACACGAGGTTATGGTAGTTTTTACACACACTTTGGTTGGTTTTATTTATGCACATGCATGTGTGTATTTACAAAGTTGTTTTTACCTATTATAGTTGTGGTATATGGGCAATGAGTTATAATTGTGGCATTCCATCATATCTCATTTGGTCGATCTTCACTTTAAACTCATGAGTACTATTGGTGTTTACAATGTCACTGTCCAGGTCATTCCACATGTTCATCTTGAAATCTTGTTTCTTGTTCTATTCAATGGGTCAGCAAATTACTCATGACAATATTCAGCGTCTAATTGCCCCATGAATCTTCGTTATCTTAAGCAGAACATTCTTCCCCAGTCACATCCCTACAGTTAACATCCCTACAGGTAACATCTCCCTTGAAAACCAACTCAGCATTGGCACGGTGGCCTAGGAAATGGCGGCTTCCAGGTTACCAGATTCACATATTCCTGGATTTTTTTGAAAATATCCATATTCTTGGGCATCTAAGATGCAGGTTTTCCCCTTAGATTATACTCCAACATTTATCTTACGTCCTCCAGACCATAGGTGAGATTTTCTATATCGTCTGAGTCGGCTGCCTCGTGGAAATGCACAGTATTAGCTGTACAGTACAATATATCAATACTACCAGTACATCCATTTGCATGCACTGAGACACAGTTGGCCTAGAACGTTTCAGATGAAACATGGCTCAGCATTTATACCGTATGCATTTCTTAGTAAAATTTGAAGAGTTATTGAGTTTACTGATGTGTCAATTTCTGAAAACATATTGATATCATCCCCAATAAACTTGGTTTTTATATTTATCTAAATCAATGAAGTACTAAATTGCATGCTATAAAAGCTGAAGCCAAGCCCCTCTGGAGCACTGAGACAAATTGAATGCGCGCGTCAACACAGCCATCAACACTACCCTGGGTGAGCTTTGAGTATAAACTTACTGTGTATCTGTAACAGAAAGAAAAGATGGACATTACATATTGAAAATATTATCTACATGTTGCTTAGGCACCCAATAAACATCTTGGTTAATTTGCTGAGTGTTGAGACCATATTTTTATTAATTTTGTTCCAAAATTTTGCGAAATAAATTCCACCGAAATCGACCTCAAGCGAAATCACGCCAAGAAATCAATTGGGTTGTGTCTAACACGTCGGAGCATCTTAGACACCCAAATATACGGTAATCAAAATAATTCACTGGAAGATATTTGCTCTAGTTTTTGCAGCAGAAGCTGTTCCTAGTACTGTACATTATTTGCCCACACTTCTTGTTCTTCACATCCTATTAAACCAGCAAAAGCCATGGCCCAAGCAAAGGCATACAACAAGCTTCCACGTCGGTGATTGGCTCAAGGTATTTAAAGAATGGTTGTTCTTGGTGTTGCTTTTTGTTCCAATAAATTGTATCAATAACTTTCTGATAAATAGAGGTTTTAATATGGATATTATGTTTTGAGATAAAGGCTGGTAAAGTATTTCCATTTGTTGCACAGTGAATGAATGAATAATAAATAAGTGAGTGAGTGAGTGAGCATTCAAGCCAGCGAGCCTGATTGTCAGTTGTTAGTGAGTAAGGATAAGTGATTTAGTGAGTTGAGAGTGAGTGAATGAGTGCAAGAGTAAGTGAGTAAGAACAAATGAGAGAATGAGAGTAAGAGTGAGACAGAGCTAGTTAAGAATGAAAGATGTAAGACCCACAGGAGGAACTGAAAAGAAACTGAAGAAGACAGATACTTGAAGGATGCAAAGTAGCAGTTTTCCCTGTCAGTGTATTGATGTGTGGCACGGCCTCCACAATGACATTGTAAATACCACCAGTAGTCATGAGTTTAAAGTTACGATTGACCAAATGAGATGTGGAGACGGGACCGTACGAGTATCTCATTTCCTGTATATCACTACTAAGTAAATACACCCGACCCTCGATTTAATGGAATAAATGGGGAATTGAAGTGTCCGTTGCTCGAAAAAGTCAATTGCTTGGTATTCTCATAAAAAAAAATTCCCCTATTGTGCCTGCCTGTAGGCCTAAGAACACCCACATGCTGTCCATTAACTCAACCTTCAACTGCGAGTGCATCAGAGGACACAGGGGAGCAGCATGAGCCTCTAATCACAGGCACCCCTATAAAAATCCTGCCTGCGTCACCACGGGCGAGGGTCAACCATCACAGCCCTCAAGTGAACCTCCAGGGCCTGCCATCCGAGCCCTGGCGCCTACAGGCGCTATATGCCAAATTATTTTTTCTAACAGACTTTTAAAATAGTTTGGTCCGCTTGTCCGGTAGCAGATGAAGTCCATTAAATCTGAGGTCCTTTAAATCGAGGATCAAGCATCGAGTGTACACTTATGCACATGCATGCACGCACATACACACACGCACATGTAGACAGAAATATGCCAAATACAATTGTGTGGTGCTTGAGCAGGCTGTCAATTAGGATCATTCTGGCATAAACATAATCATGCACACAAGAAACCACCACAATGAGGTGAGCAAGAGACTACAGGTAGGAGCAGCAGACACCACGTACCACCACCTTGGTCGGCCTGGGCGACTCTTTATTTACCAGACCATTACTCAAACTCCTCACACCCTCAGGCTGTCAGAAACAAGACAAGGTGTTAAGGGTCTGCCTACACGTATTGAAATATTCTAATAAAACACATAAATACATCTCCATATTTTCAATCTCTTTCATATCGAAATTTCATCCGTTGCAACAAAGTCTTGTCACAAATGAACGAGAAAACAGTTCCTTAATTTTGAGGTTTGTTAACTTAACAACTATTTAACTTATTGCCATAAGTTAAAAGTATATAAAAAAAAAAAAAAAAAATTGGATTTACAATTTAGTCCAGCACAGCCAAACCTCCGCTATCACACCTAATTGGTGCCTGGATGCAGAGCTTGAGTAACTATTTGCCGTATTTTTCCACTTTTGCCGAATGATTTCCACTTAACACTTTTGATTCGTGATAGCCGTGATTTTATAGTTGGTGTGCAGATTTTAACCCTAAGTACCTCCTAACCAAATCTAACCAAACCTAAACTTTCAGACCAAACACATCCTGGTAAACAGAACCAGAGGTGCCTTGATTGAATTAGCGATCACCTCGCTTTGAGGTTAAATATATTACCATCCAGATGATATTACTATCATCATACATTAATAAAGAGTGAATTGTTCTTGTTAGCATTAACATACGTAGAAGCAAGACATGAAGCCAAATACAGTACACTAACAGCCGCTTACAACAGCTTCTGCAGCAAAGAACTAGAGCAAATGTCTTCCAGTTATCTATTAAAGTAAGTATCCCAAAAAATTTGCGAATACAAACATTGTTAATCTGGAAGCCACAATATTCAGGGATCTACCGTATGCATGCCTATTTTTATTTTTTTTGCCCTTGGCCAGTCCTTTGTGATGTAAAAATATAAATAAATAAATAAATAATAAATTAATGCAGGATTTCAGTACAGCTGGTGCTGACTTGTCTCTTCACTTGCTTTTAACCAGTTTTTTTTACATCATTCGTCATTCAAATGTGTCCTTAAAATCTGCATCTATTTTCACTATTTCCTCATTATCAGGCATACATAATCCTGTCTTGTTAACTCTTATTATTATCTCCATTATGTATGATTCTATGGGATGTCACCTCTATGTCAAGGGCATGTCACCTCCATGTCAAGGGCATGTCACCTCCATGTCAAGGGCATGTCACCTCCATGTCCAAATGTAACCACAGTTAGTAACCACAACCTTTTTAAGTAACCACAATAACCAGGATAAACACAAACAGCCAGGAAACAGTAATAAGTGAGTAGGAAAAATTAAAAGTGAAAATGAGTAAGGTTTTTAGATCAAGAGCACATAATAAGAAAAGACGACTCAACTCACCTTGTATTCGACACACTTGTTGTGGGTGCAAGCGCTGCCACACCACGTGCAGCCGTAGGTGTTGGACAAGCACGACCAGCACGACTGCTGCTCCAGGCACAGTGCCGTGTAGTTCATCACCGGCGTCACATTGGAACAGACATCGTACGCTTTCTTGTCATTATTTTTGTTTGATTCACACCATTCCAAAATTCTGAAGTCGAATACATTTACATTTACTTTTCATTATATAATAAGAACATAAGAAAATAAGGAAGCTACAAGAGGCCATGAGACCTACACTTGGTGATTCCTGTCTTCATGTATAAGTCATACCCCTCCCATTTCTTCCTTCCACATACCCATACCCATGATCAAATTTATTCTATATTTCACTATATCTGGTATCAATTTCTTTAATGATTCTCTAAATCTCTTTCCTTGAATTACCTTCCATATTTCAATACCTCCATGACTGTTTTCCCCTTACACAATATTATCTTTCTATTTCTATTTAACGTCAGATTTTCCCGTAATGTCTCATGCGGTTAAGCGGTCGATGATACGCTTCCAATTCTATTGTTGGCGTTCATCATTTAAATTTTCCCTTACGCACATGTATACTGTAATTCATAACACTATCTACTGTTATCCCCTGTTGCTCTAACTCACCTGTTCCAAACACACTTGCGTCCAGGGAAGGAGCTGAGACACTCCTCGCTGGATGTGAGTCGCTTGCACCTGAATAATATTAGAAAAGCTTGTACTAACTGCAATAATGTTATAACAATGTAACTTTTGGACAGCTCTTATGGGCTTAAGATACTGTAAAAAAGAGTTGCTCAGATAAAGAAAAAATTCAAAAAGCTGAATAACGCAGAAGTTGCTGGGGGTTTTCACATTTAGTTTATGAAGAAAAAAATATATATATATGAACAATATCATTTTATATGTAAATTTTTCTCATAAAATTAGCAAATACAGGTCAACAAATGTCAGGACAGGTCAGACAAATATGTAACAAACAAATACAGGAACAATACAATAACAATAACAATACAATAACAAATACATGCCAAATAAATGTGCAACAAAGACATGATGAGAACGTGAGGATTAAACAAATTGTTCTCATGAAGTTTGCAAATACAGGTCTACTATACAACAGACATAATGAAAATATGAGGATAATGAGGAAAATACGACAATATAATTAACCCTTTCACGCACGGTGACGCGATCGCGTCAAAACGGGCCCGTCTACAATCTGAGCTTTTGACGCGAATTGCGTCAAAAAAGTTAAAAATTCGCCAAAAATAAAGTATTTATCAGAATCGCGTCAAATTTTTCTGCGTCAAAGATCCAAGCTAGACCTATAAAATAAACTAATTGTCAACTCTCTCGTGTGAGTGGATGTGAAATGATAAGGGTTTGTGTCTCAGTTTCCACTCAGCAGGCAGTCTGTGAGCGCGGATTGTCGTCCCTTTAAAACGTGTCCCGAGCTGGCCATACTGGCCATATGAAAAGTATAATGGTAGCGTTGGAATCCTCTTAAAATCCGCTTTTATTGGCATATAAACCATAAAAAGTTGACTCAGGAAGTTTCGAGCTACGAAGTGGTGAACGTAAGTATTTCTTATTTCTCTTTACTCAATATTTTTTCAGAGTCGGTAAATTCCGCTATTTATTTGCATTTCTTGTTATTTTTTTCTTTCATAAGGCAGAATAACCTCTTGCAAAACCAATGATATATAATAATGCCAGGAATAAAGACTACACGTTGGTGAAATTGATAACATAAAAAAATAATTCGCCGCACAGTCAGGCCATTTCGCGGGGCCCCTTAGGGAGCATAAGACGGATGTCGCAGTGGATGGAGAAACTTATTAAACTTTCCGTGCGTGAAGGGGTTAAGACATGATGAAAAAGTGATTATTAAACAAAATAACATATCTTACCCTCCAGGATGGTAGCGCAAAACCGATCCCAGCATTTTGCCATTGAAGCCTCCCATGATATACATCTTGCTGTCGTGAAGAGTCGCCGAGTGGCCGTAGCGGGCCACGTCCAGGTAGAGGTTGGGCGGCTGGTGAAGGATGTGCCACGAGTTGCAGATGATGTCGTAGGCCAAGAAGTCGGCACTATAACATTTGGCACCGTAGGAGTAGGCGGTGTCATTATGCGTGTTTCCTCCGAATATCAACATCAGACCCTCAACTAGGACGGCAGAATGCAGGAACCGAGGCACTGGGGCTGGACTCTGCAGCTTCCTGGGGGCGGAAAAATATCAAGTGTTGGTGAAATGTTATATAGACATGGACTTTATGGACTACTAATTGCTGCTCTCTGATTAGACATCTCTTCAGTAATGATGCTTCTTATTATATCTGAATCCCCATGTTAGATATATCAATATTAAATACGGACCTGTTAATTATGACGACAGTGAAAAGACAATATATTCACAACCAACTCACCATTTTTGCTTATTAGGTTCATAGGTCTTTAGGGTAAAAATGGAAAACCGATTATATACAAACACAAATATCTTACCATTTTTGCTTATTCGGTTCATAGGTCATTAGGGTGGAGATGACCTGGCTGGTGGAGTCATGGGAGAGCAACCCTCCATGCACGTAAACAAGGGCCGTCACGGGGTCCCAGACGGCCGAGTGGCCATACACACCCTTCACCACGGCCCCGCGCGTCTCAACGGTGCTCCAGGTCCCGGCGTCTGGAAAGAACGTCCCTCACTTAACTTACAGGTCACTCCTATTCATCACTCATTCACTCACAGGTCATATCAGAACAAAAACAAGAGTTCATTGCTCATCTGGTAAAAAAACATCTGGAAAAGTCTGGCGTCTGGAAAAGAACGTCCTCATTTGATTCATAGGTGATATAAGAACAAAAACCAGAGTTCATTGCACATCTGGAAATAAAAACATCCTTTATTTCATTCATAAGTCACTCCTATTCATCACTCATTCACTCAGAGGTCACTCATTTCACTCATGGGTCATTTATTTCACTCAGGTCACTCATAGATCACTCATTTCACTCATAGGTCATCTAAGAACACAAACAAGAGTATATTACAGGGAGGATGAAATGTGTTAATAAATATTGATAGTAGTGTAAGTTGAATCAAAGTGAGAGATAAAAACCATCAACTTACCTAAGTCATATTCCTGGACCGTGTTCAGGTAGCCATAGACAGACGAGTGACCAAAGATGACCAGCATAACATTCTTCTTCCCCTTCTGCACCACCACGGACGCATGACCTACACAGCGGATGGGTGCACAAGGGCCAGGCGCATGCGAACAACCACCACTTCTATTTTTTCTCTGATGTCCTTCCTTCTCCTCTTCCTCCTGCTCAATTTCTTTAGGTTCCTCCACTAATTCATCTTCCTGCTCCTCCTCCTCCTCCTCCTCCTCTTCTGCCCATTCTCTGGCATTAAGATTTTCTTCGTCATCTTTATGTTTTCCGTTACGGTTATTACGTCTATTCCTCTCCTTGCGCCCTGGTCTGCCCCTCCGTCCGTTGCCAGACCGCCCTCCGCCACCCCTTCCGCCCCCTCCCCTGGCTGCTCGTTTGGAGGGCATCAGCGACCACTTCAGTGTTTGTGTGTCCAGACGCCACAGCTCCCGAGTGATGTTCCCGTCGGCCTTCATGCCTCCATACATGTATATTGAACCCTGTAGAACATAAGAACATAAGAAAATAAGGAAGCTACAAGAGGCAGTGAGACCTCTAACAGTGTTCCCTCTAACTGTTATGTATATTGAACCCTGTAGAACATAAGAACATAAGAAAATAAGGAAGCTACAAGAGGCAGCGAGACCTCTAACAGTGTTCCCTCTAACTGTTATGTATATTGAACCCTGTAGAACATAAGAACATAAGAAAATAAGGAAGCTACAAGAGGCAGCGAGACCTCTAACAGCATTCCCTCTAAATGTTATGAATAGCTGAGGCATGTGCATTGGATGTGATAATCATAATTCAATGAAAAAATGTCTAATTAATATTAAGGACATGCATATGTAATCAATCTTTCAGTAGAATATAATAATGAAAATGATGAGGATGGACATGATTGGCACGTGCTTATTAGGGTGTCCCAAAATGCAAAAGTTTTGAAATGTTGCACGCTCGTTGTGTTATTCCGGTTCTCTCATAGTAAAACAGTATTGCGTTGAAATTTTGGGCGAATTGAGTAATATTTAGGGGTCCCGACAAAGTGAACATTTAGGTGACGTGACTCGAATTTCAGGATTTTTCTAAATTTCCACTTTTTTTCTCCCTCAGGTTATCAACATGGCAACAAAAGCCGCTAGTAATCTTTGGCTGATCGACAAGGCTCCAATCGATGAAATCACCGGAGCCCGGCTACCATCGAAGGAGCAGGTCCTCCTCCACTACTACCACCACCACCGGGAGATGGGGAAGACGGCGAGCGGGAGCAGGAAGGCGGTGGTGGAGGAGGTTCTCCCCTTCTGGTCGCGCGCCGGGATTCCGACAATACAGTAATACACGCCGGCACGAAGCTGTCAACGCTGGTAAAGGCGTACAATGACCTCAAGAAGAACAAGAACAAAGACAGGCTGAAACATCGTATGGATGAGATTTTCAAAGGAGACCTGCAAGAAATCTTCGACCTCGCACACTCCTCCTCTCTCCAATGGGCAGACGTGAAGGACGAGGACAAGGAGTTCCTACGGAGTCAGAGAGAAGACAGAGGGGAATCATCCATGGCTGGAATTGACCTCGTGACAGCGAAGAAGGTGGAGAAGCAGGTCGAGCACGGAACTAGACTCAAGCGGCTCCGGGAACGTGAAGACAGCGACATTGCCAGGCTGACTGAAAGGGCGGAAATCCCAAGCCAAAGCAGTATTAGCAGCAGCAGTCCTGTGTCGACGACGTCATCACCGGCTAGTGGATCCCGAAGCCAGAGGAAAAAACTCAAACAGTCGCCATCGATCTCCGTGAAGGATCTTAACCTCATTTCAACTTGGGATCGAGAGAAGTTGTCGGTGCGGCAAGCAACGTCAACGTTCGCAGCTACCGCTCAAGTTCTTGGAATGGACATTGGGAGTATGGCGGTCTCGAAGAGCACGGTCCATCGAGCACGAATTGCGGGGAGAGAGCAAGCCGCCGAGAAGATCGTGGAACTGCGGAACCAGGAGATACCTGAGAGGTTGGTCCTGCATCTGGACGGAAAACTCCTCCCGTCCCTCTCTGGCAATACGGAGGACCGCATCGCCGTCCTTCTCACAGGGGAAGATGACGCCGAGTTCCTTCTTGGGGTCCCGGCAAGCTCGGATTCGACTGGCAGAAACGTGGCTGCAGTGGTCTTGAAGGAGGTGGACGAAGCGGGCGTCAGGGACAAGATCATCACCTTCTGTTTCGACACCACGGCTTCGAACACTGGCATGGTGCAAGGTGTTTGCATTCGGATTGAGCAAGAACTCGGACGAAGCTTGCTTTGGTTGGCCTGCCGCCATCATGTCCACGAGGTGATCCTCAAGGATGTCTTCGAAGCCAGCCTCGGCACTTCTTCTGGTCCTGACATTGGAATCTTCAAACAACTCCGTGATCGATGGTCCTTCGTGGATTCCTCGCAGAGAGAGACAGTGGAAACATCGGAGGACCTCGTAGAGTTCTTCGCCACCAATGACACTGCCAGCAAGCTGAAGGACGACGCATTGGCCTTCCTGAAGGAAGCTCTGATGTCGAAGAACCATCCCAGGGAGGACTATGAAGAACTTCTCCGTCTCTCCTACCTGTTCCTCGGTGGTGAAGGTCCAGCCAAACCATTCCACCGTCCTGGAGCCCTCCATCAAGCCCGGTGGATGGCCAAGGCCATCTACTGCCTCAAGCTTCAGATGCTGAAATCCCAGCTGTCGCTGACTGGTCGAGAGAGGCCGGAGTGGAACAAGTGGCCCTCTTCGTTGCTCTGGTGTACTGCAAGCAATGGCATGAGGCACCGATCTCTGTGAAAGCTCCGTTGAACGACGTGCTCTTCCTCGAGATCCTCAAGACATACCCTGACCAAACTGTTGCCAAGGCAGCAGAACAAGCCCTGCGACGCCACCTGTGGTACGTTTCCGAGGAAAACGCGGGACTGGCCTTCTTCGACTCAAGGATTGATGTGGAGGAGAAGAAGCAGATGGTCAAGGCATTGGACAAGCCCGCCTCGAAGAAGGAACTCAAGCGATTGGAGGGAAAAAAGATGACTATGTCTTCCTCCCTCTCGTCCTTCGTCCCTTCGAAGACACGGTCCTTCTTTCAGAAACTCGACGCGGACGAGGGCTTCCTGGCAAAGGACCCGGCATTGTGGGAGGAGGACGACCGATTCAAGGACGCTCGGAAACGGGCACTTGGCCTCCGAGTGGTCAACGATGCCGCGGAGCGGGGCATCGCCCTAGTCCAGCGCTACCTGGGGTCCACGAAGTCGGCCGCACAGGAGAAGTATCTCCTCCAGTTAGTCCACCACCATCGGAAACTTGTGGGGCGGGAAAAGAAGGAGGACCTTCAAGAGAAGGCTTTCTGAATGGAAACAACGAAAAACTGTCTGTTTTGGTTTCCTTATAAGTTTCTTTCTAAAAATGTGGGATGTTTTGAGTTTTTTCTTTGTTTTTGAAGGTTATTAGAAAATTGTTCAGTTTGTCGCGACCCCTAAATATTCTCCGAATTTCATCTAATTTCACAGGAACTCTTCTTAGGCATGTGTGAACAGAAGTAAAACACGAGCAAGTGAAAAAAACATGTTTCATTTTTTCCCTCTATGATCTTGGGACACCCTAGTGCTTATGTATCACACTGCGGGTGGTAATTACATCAGTTTCCACATGACAATTTTGTTCATTTTTCAGATAAGGATAAGCAACTAAGAAAAAACAACTTACGTTATACACAACAGTGGTATGGCCATATCTGTGCATTGGCTTCTTAATGCTGGTGCTTTCAACAGTAATCCATTTGTCACCTGTAGAAAATGTTTGATTATACAATACAGTTTTTGCAACGAGTGCAATGTCAACGAGGCTCTGCATGGAAGGAACGACATATTTTCGATACAGTATTTGAATAAATTTACAACCAACACTGACCTGACTGAGTCTTGTCATCATAATAGTTTAAATTCAATATCAAGACAATATCCTTAGGAATACTTTTGGTGCTAAATGCAACATGAAAAGTTTGAGTATAACTGGTTTTACAGAATTAACAAAATACTTATCCAAGATGAAATTTGCTATACTTTTTTTTTCTTTGAAGACCATGAAAATTATCTGATACTCTGTCACCTATGTTAGTGCACATAGATAGATAGATAGATTTACTGACCACAGTTATATGAAACTAAATACAGTATATTCATAAGTAATGAAAATACAAAATCTCCACAGCAAGTAAAACACTGTAGTCCACAATATTAATAGTCATTTAAATAAATACATTGCAGCAAAATAAATACAGCACACCTACCCTGTATCTCATATTTGAGGATGAAGGGTCGCTCAGTGAAAGAGTGACCCCCGATGACCCAGATAGTGTCATCGATGAGCACGGTGGTGTGAGAGGACCGCTCCAGCAGGGTGGAGGCCGGGTTGGAGTGCGTCAGCTGGCTGGTGATGTCATGACCCACCACCTCCCACCACCCAGCCTCAACCACCTGGCTGCAGTCGGCACCTGGGAGGGAAACATAACTACTATAAAGACATGTACTACTGCATCACTAGGATCACTTAGCCTGTTAGGAAGAGCATTTGGGGTATAAAACTCATGCCACAAAAATCGATGAAAATTTTAGGCTTTATAAAAATGTTCAAATTTCACGAGAAAGCAAATACGTATCACCAAAAAGTGTATATTTATTTTTTTCCCCATGCATAAAGAGAGAGAGGAGAGAATCATATAAACAAAGAGACAGGTAAAAACAAAACCCCAGGGAGCAGAAAATAAAAGTACTACGAATGAATAAGAAAATATAAATATCGGAAGACAGAAAAACAGGCACCGAGAGAAGGAAGAAGAGGAAGGAGGAAGAGGAGATAAGGTCTTCTGTATGCCCCCCCACCCCCCCCCACCCCGCCGCCGCCAAAGAAAAAAAAATTCCAGCACACACCCAACACCCCTTTGACAAAAAAAAAAAAAAAAAAAAAAAAATTTAATATAATAATAATAAATAATAATAAAAATGATAAGCCTCCCACCACCCCCTGTCCTGTACCTGTGTAGCCCGGATGACACTGGCAGCGGTGTTCCTCAGGGTGACACTGGCCGTTCCCTGAGCAGCCCTCGGGACACACGCGAACGGAGCAGGCCGGCCCGCCCCACCCCGCATTGCAGGTGCAGAACCCATCCAGACACACCCCGTGGCCACTACACTCCTCCCCTACGATGGTTCTTGGACAACCGTTGATTCTGTTAAAGTTGTATTTTTATTATTATAGTTTTTAAAAGTTAGTATCTTTATAGTGCAGGAAATGTAAGAACATGCTATAAGGATTTCAGTACATTGTAGGAGATTATTATCAAACAATCAATAAATGAATTAGATAGGCTGTTGATTCTGTTAAAAGTTGTATTTTTATTATTAGTACTGGAAATGTAGGAATATGCAATAAGGATTTCAGTACATTGTAGATTATTATTTAACACTCAATAAATGAATTAGATGCGAGTCTTTTCAATCAATAAATTAATTAGAAGGGCTTTTTACAATAGTTCTTGGACACCCGTCGATTCTGTTAAAGTTGTATTTTTATTATTAGTACTGGAAATGTAGGAATATGCAATAAGGATTTCAGTACATTGTAGGTTAGCATTATTTTAACATCAATATATAAATTAATTAGTTGAGTTTTTTCAATTATCATGGAACAATGGCCAAATTATCAATACCCTCCGATATTTGATTCTGTAAAAGAGCGAGCAATAAGAATTTCAGTATGGTATTGTAGGAGATCATTACTTAACAATCAATATACAAATTAATTAGATTGGGTTTTTCAGTCAATAAATTAATTAGATTGGGTTTTTCAGTCAATAAATTAATTAGATTGGGTTTTTCAGTCAATAAATTAATTAGATTGGGTTTTTCAGTCAATAAATTAATTAGATTGGGTTTTTTCAATCAATAAATTAATTAGATTGGGTTTTTTCAATCAATAAATTAATTAGATTGGGTTTTTTCAGTCAATAAATTAATTAGATTGGGTTTTTCAGTCAATAAATTAATTAGATTGGGTTTTTCAGTCAATAAATTAATTAGATTGGGTTTTTCAGTCAATAAATTAATTAGATTGGGTTTTTCAGTCAATAAATTAATTAGATTGGGTTTTTCAGTCAATAAATTAATTAGATTGGGTTTTTTCAGTCAATAAATTAATTCGATTGGGTTTTTTCAGTCAATAAATTAATTAGATTGGGTTTTTCAGTCATAAATTAATTAGATTGGTTTTTCATCAATAAATTAATTAGATTGGGTTTTTTCATCAATAAATTAATTAGATTGGGTTTTTTCAATCAATAAATTAATTAGATTGGGTTTTTCAGTCAATAAATTAATTAGATTGGGTTTTTCAATCAATAAATTAATTAGATTGGGTTTTTCAGTCAATAAATTAATTAGATTGGGTTTTTCAGTCAATAAATTAATTAGATTGGGTTTTTCAGTCAATAAATTAATTAGATTGGGTTTTTCAGTCAATAAATTAATTAGATTGGGTTTTTCAGTCAATAAATTAATTAGATTGGGTTTTTCAGTCAATAAATTAATTAGATTGGGTTTTCAGTCATAAATTAATTAGATTGGGTTTTTTCAGTCAATAAATTAATTCGATTGGGTTTTTTCAGTCAATAAATTAATTAGATTGGGTTTTTTCAATCAATAAATTAATTAGATTGGGTTTTTCAGTCAATAAATTCATTAGATTGGGTTTTTTCAGTCAATAAATTAATTAGATTGGGTTTTTTAATCAATAAATTAATTAGATTGGGTTTTTTAATCAATAAATTAATTAGATTGGGTTTTTTCAATCAATTAATTAATTAGATTGGGTTTTTCAATCAATAAATTAATTAATTGGGTTTTTCAATCAATAAATTAATTAGATTGGGTTTTTCAGTCAATAAATTATTAGATGGGACAGCCGTTGATTCTGTACAAGAAAAAAAATGCAATAAGGATATCAATACACTTCTTCGTCAAAGCCCATGTCTCAGAACTCTATAGAGCAATACTGATCTGATACATGCTTCAAATACTCTTCCTCTGTTTTTCAGTGGAATACATTGTAGGAGATTATTATTTAACAATCAATAAATGAATTAAATGAGGGGTTTTTTCAATTATCATGGAACAATGGCTAAATTATCAATACCATCCTATGCACAATGGTCAGAACACAGGGTGGGTGGTGCAATGTTACATAATTTGATGGAATACTGAAGTTCGACAAATTTTCATGCTCCATTTAGGTACATTAGTAGAATAGTGTAAAATGTATCCACCACTGTAATTGATCCAGCTAACTAACTCTTATGTAGCACTACAGATAAAAACTGTGACCTAATCTTGTGTAGCATGAAAGATAACTGTGACGATAAAAACTGTGACCTAATCTTGTGTAGCATGAAAGATAACTGTGAAGATAAAAACTGTGACCTAATCTTGTGTAGCATGCAAGATAACTGTGAAGATAAAAACTGTGACCTAATCTTGTGTAGCATGAAAGATAACTGTGAAGATAAAAACTGTGACCTAATCTTGTGTTACATGAAAGATAACTGTCGATAAAACTGTGACTAACTCTTGGTTCATGGAAGATAACCTGTGAGATAAAACTGGCCTATCTTCGGTTAACATGAAAGAACGGAAGGATAGAAACTGCCACATCTGTGTAGACATGCAAGTAACTGTGAGATAACTGTGCCTAATCTTGTGCCAGGAGAAACTGTGAAGAAAAAAACTGTGACCAATCTTGTGACATGAAAGATATATGATGAAAAAAAACTTGACAAAACGTTGTGTGATGAAACTACTGTGAAGATAAAACGTGACCTAAATCTTGTGTAGCTGAAGATACTTGAGATAAACTGTGACCTAATCTGTGTATCTATGAAGCTAACTGTGACAAAACACTGTGACCTTACCTTGTGTAGCATGAAAGATACTGTGAAAACATAACACAACTCCCTCAAACATAAGAAGAAAAAGAATAACTTAAATCAAAACCGTGCACCTAATCTTGTGTTACAGAAAGTATAATTTGTAAGATAAGTGTGACTAATCTTGTGTAGCATGAGAGTTCACTGTGCATTAAAATATTTCTTCTGTACATCATTTACTGTTGAAGTTAAACTTGTGATCTATTTTGTTTCACTGAAGTATAACATTAATAAACTGTGACCTTATAATTGTGTACCTGGGATACTGTACGATAAACTTTGACCTAATCTGTGTAGTCATGAAGATAACTGTAGAATAAAAACTGGAACCTAATTGGTAGCATGAAAGATAAGTGAATAATCACACCAAGACATACCTGTAGAGAAAACGAAACCCGTGAGGCTATATGCAGCACCAGTAGAAGTGGAGAGCGATGCGCTGACCTGAACCACACACCTCGGGGAATGCGTGCAAAGTGGTCAGGTTGTCCGCACCAGGAGTGTCACTGTGGACCTGGGAGCAAGGAAAAACATGGTATCGAGGCTGATAGTGCCGACATCGTTATCAACGGAAATAATAAGAGAAAAAAATGCTGATATACCTAGTTAATAGTGATTCTGACAACATAGATTGCAAATCATTTAGAAGCCTTAACGATCTCTATATTAGGTCTCAGCTTAAAATTATGCCTTTGTTTACCTGATAATATGGCTAACAACATCCAGCACAACCCCAACATCCCCTTCAACAACAACAAAGAAAGAAAAAAATAACACATCCAACCCCTTTGCCACACACTGTTATTAGATTATCTTATTTTGAGTCCAGTCTAAGTATTTTAGATAGTATTGGTAAGTTAGTCATTGTCTTTTCCAATTATTTTTTCTAGATACCTTTTTTTTTTTTTTTTTTTTTTTTTTTTTTTTTTTTTTTTTTTTTTTTTTTTACTTAGTTATGTAACATTATATTTATATGATTTTAATTGTTGAATCCTCTGGGACCTGTGCTACATACTTTTTTATAAAGTCTGAGTTTACCCAATAAATGAAATGAAATGAAATGAAATGAAATGAAATGAAATGAAATGAAATGAAATGAATTCACACACAAAAGAAAAGAGAGAAAAAAACCGAAAGCCTCCGTCCTCACCTGAACACAGCCAGGAGGGGGTCATAGATGCTGTCTCCATCAAACACATACAAGTGGTCCCAGGAACACTCTGTGGCAAAGTGGTCCAGGTGGAGGCGGATGGAGGTGTTCACCTGGCCCGAGTCGATCAGCCAGGTGCACTGAGTGTCTGTGGAGTAGTTCCCCGACCCATCCGTTATCACACTGGAATTCGACATTAATCTGAGGAGAGAAAATAAAACATGTTAACCATATGTTGATGATTCTATTGGTAGTCATAAGAACATAAGAACATAAGAACATAAGGAAGCTACAAGAGACCGTGAGACCTACACGAGGTAGTTCCTGTTACTTAACACCACTTACATCCACCTTTCATCCCCATCCATAAATTTATCTAGCCTCCTTTTAAAGCTCTCTAATGACTCCGCACTAACTACCTGTCTACTGAGTCCATTCCAATCATTTACCACCCTATTTGTGAACCAGTTTTCCCCTATTTCTTTTCTAAATCTAAGCTTTTCCTAGTCTTCACGCACAAGTACTGCTCTTGAATCTATTTTGCATTTCATAATCTATGGACTAACCTCCTTTTAGAGAACGTAATGTGTGTGTGTGTGTGTTGTGTGTGTGTGTGTGTGTGTGTGTGTGTGTGTGTGTGTGTGTGTCAGACAAGGGCATGATTATGATTATTAATAAAAAAAATCATAATCAAAGGCTGTGATTACATAATCATAATCAAATCATAATCAAATATGAAGCTGCAGCTTCAATCATAATCAAATCATAATCATATTTTTCTTCATAATAATCAATGATTAAAATGTGATTATTGTGATTATTTCATCGTATTTTCCATGTAGCAATTCTATTTCTCCTAAATAAATTAGCCAATTTCAAATATATATGTTCCAGGTCCAAGCCTGTTTGCAAAGCATGACACTAACTAAAGGCGTTTTCTGCGGGGGAGCAAGAGAAATGTCGCTTGCAAGCGGTCACTTTTCTCTTGCTGTATCCCCGCAGAAAACGTTCCCCCGTCACTTGCTGCATGAGATGGAAACGCGGCGGCTGAGATGTAAGCAAAACAAAGATCAAATGACTATTTTGAGCCTCTAGATATTTTCCCACTGGGAGGCATCCTGTACCGTTATAGTCAGAAAAGTGTGCAGATTCAGGAAGCGTGCTTAGAAATTTAATGTGATCATAAATAGCCGAGCAATGAGATGATGAAGCCAAACAAGTGTGAGAAAGTGTTTATGCATGTTTTACTTAACCCTTGTTTTCGAATACTTGTACTTCCATTACAGTTATAAATGTATACTAATGCCATGCAAAATTTCCTCAGGAAGCCGATCGTAGTCTTAGTGTTTTTTAATATCCATTGGTATTGTAATTTGAATTGTAATGTAATTTTTTTATAACAATAGGTGTCTTGCACTGACGTCACGATCTAGCAGCTTCAAGCCAAATGCCGCCCGTCGGAGCGAGCTGGAGGACCAACAAACTCCACTTGCCGCCCGTGTTT